>MJUU01011816.1:6874-21963 GCA_002080025.1 Modiolus philippinarum | reverse complement strand
CACTAATTTAAGAAATTGTATTAAGTATTCATATAAGTAGCTAATAATTCTGTATTTTGAGTGTACTGTTTTTACTGTCCATATATAAAATTTTATGCAAACAAAAACAAATAATAATAATCAGAAGTTACTTTTTAATTACTGAAAATAAGCATTTATCAAACAATTGCTAGTTAATTTTTATATTCCTGGCCCTTGTATGAGTTTTTTCTTAAAAGTCACTCAACCTTTTTCTTAAATTCCATATTTAATGAAATATAGTGATCATGAGTGATGTTTCTGAAAATATTTTAATTGAATTATCTTCCCTTTTGAAAATTTCTTTCACCACAAATTATAAATTCGATATTTTTATGTGCAAACTGCATGTGAATGTAACACAAATACACCCAGTTCATTGTTCCAGCATAGAAATTAAGAGAAACTAAGAGAATAGTTCTAATTTTTCATACTTCTTGTTTTACAAATTTAAATTAAATATGGTATCAATTGTATAAAATGAATGTAACCTATCATCTGTATGTACTTATTTGTACAAAAAAGACTTAAATATGAATGAATGGGTAAAATTGATGAAAGTTTGCATTAGAAAAAAATAACCCTTTTCATTGTTGTCCTGTTTGTTTAGAGTTTTTCACAAATAATCACAACAGCTACAAATTGAATGAGGTCTTGTTCTCTAAACAACTACATGTACATATACTGAACACAAACCTGTAATCGTAGTTCATTTGGCATGACATCTGTGACACCTAAGGCCCGTAACTCTTTCTTTAAATATGTCTCTAGTTGATCAAGAAATCGTGGTTTAGGTATTACTTGGGGTTTGCCAGAATCTTCTTCATTATAAATCACCAAGTTCTTATTCTTTGACAACATCATAGACACATTCCCAACAGCATGACCACTGGCATGGGCTGGCCATGTATCCACTTCACCTGACTTTGTATCCACATATGGCTGAAAAATACAGTAATATTTCAACATGGTTTTAATATGATACATTCATCTACAGGACAATTTTATGTGTAACAAATGTGGGTTATAACATTATACACCGAAGATACAGAACATTTTATACAGAGAAATAATATGATATTTATGATGGAGTAAGGGAATACCATTTGATTTTTTGTGGATTTGCCTGTAAATTATTTATTTTCATGTTGACCGCAAACAAATTATTTACCGGTATTATCACCAAATGACACTTCAAATTATCTATTTATATATAAAACAAATTTGTTTCCTCTAATCAAAAATAAATTTAAAAAAGTAGGATTAGAAATATTTATTTTCACTGGAACAAAGATAGAATTATTAACTTAAAAAATCACCCAAGTCCCCAGCACTCACTTGAGGCCCTAGGGTTTTGCAGAGTATGTGATGTTTTTCTATAACTGTGTAATTATACTTACTCTTAAGGCCCTTGGGTTTGGTAATGGATGTGAGGTTTCTCCTAATTTATAAGTTGGTCCAGTTAACCCATCAAATTTTGATGGTGGCACTCCAATGGTTCTTGCACTACAAAAGAAAAACATTATAAAAAAACTTTAGCTACCATTATCTATGGTTTAAGCAGGATTTTTAATTTAAAGTAAGGTGAATTGATGTGCAACACAGTACATCTTTTTCTTCACTTAAAAACTAGATGCCCATTTCGGCAAATTATTGCTCTTCAACAACACATGGTTGTGAAATCTAGAGTACAGTTCTACCAGTAACTACATACCATGAAATACACTACTTTTTTGGTTATTTTCTCTGATTGAATGTTATTCATTTTGTTGTTACTTTTTTTAGAATAAAAAGTTATCAAATTCTAGAGAAAACATGTCAAAAAGCCAATGATGGAAAAATAAATCTGAGTTGTTTGTTGGCCATGATGATGAAGTGTACGTCTTTGAATGACTCTTTTTACAAAAAGATGTTTTATTAATTATTATACAGAAAATGCAGTTACAGTTTTCTTTTAAAAGTGTTTTTGTTTCAAGTAAATTACATATTATATATACTAATGTAAGAATAAAAGAAATCCCATTCTTCAAATCCCCATTCAGTAACTAAATTGTATTCAGCATTAAGACATAAATGGAGCTTTACTTAATTCAACCTCCAATGATCGTTTTTTTTCCCTAACATTCATGCACAGTGCACACAAGCAAGTTCTGTAAATGTTTTGATATTTAATGCAAAACCTGTGCTTTTACCCCGCCACACGTAGTGGCGTGGTATTTTGTGATACCCTTAGTCGTTTGTCCGTCCCTCCATCTGTCCGTCCCCCGAAGGTTTCAGACTGATAACTTTTGAACAGAATAACATACAGTCTTCAAACTTGGTATGTAGCTTGTTCACCACAAAACTGAGGTCGAGTTTGAATATGGGTTCAGAGGTCCAAGGGGTTTTGGAGTTATGCCCCTTGATACTTCGAAATCTACCATTACTATTTTTATATTTCAAATTTAACTACTACATGCAAAAGCAGCAATCAAAATTACTAAATTAGATTTAACTTCAAATCATCAATTAAAATATGTAATTTGCCCAAGTAAATGATTTATACAATGTAATCACACATATTTCAGAACAAAGAATTTTGATTAGAGAATTGTTCCAATGATTGATTTTATTGTCCGTAACAACAATCATTTTTTCTTTTATACACTGATTACTAAAAGGCTGGATAAAAAATGTGAGTCCCTGACTTCAGTTTATATCTACATAAACATCTCTTAAATGTTACACCACATTATATGATTTCAAACATTTCTATGAGAGAGATTCAGCAAGGTCATCATGTCCTTGGAGTAAAAAGTGTTGCATGGAAATTCTTCGGGTTTACGCAAAAACACTCTATGCACTTAATGAGTTGAAAAAATGTTGAATATAATTGATAATAGACCCGAAGGTTACGTACATCAAATTATTTTGATTAGTCCATTATTATTTTTAGCCGATTCCAAACACTTATTCTAATCATTAAATTTTGGATAATTTCCAATAAATTTCTATTTAGCACTTCGAAGTCTGCAATTATCATCAAGCAATTGTAATAGAGAAAGAAAAAACATGTAATGTATATTGATTGAAACTTATTTTATTGTCTAAACATGACAATTGGATTGGGCACAAATTATACAATTTAGAATTGCCCTTTCCAATAATTACATACTAAGTAATATACATACATAAACATGTATATTGACATTATATATTTCCATAAGGACATAATTCATGTACAGTGAAACCTATCTAAACCGAACCCTCTGGGACTGAAGATTTTGTTCGGTTTAGACATGTGTTCGGTTTACACAGGTTTAAAACATTTAGCAGTCTGTGCCTTTAGCCACTAGCCCGGTGGGCTAGTTTAAATTGTACCTTATTAACAAAGAATCTTCTATAAAAGCTAGTGAAAATGAGTTTGGGCTAGTACAACACGGGACCTTACTAGCCCCTTAGGGCTAGTGAATGAAAATGTTTTTGGCACAGACTGATTCAGAAATTGATAGATATGGTCTTGACATTGTGTTTGGTTTAGACAGGGTTTCGGTGTAGTCAGGGTTTGGTTTAGACAGGTTTCACTGTACAATTAACATGCCATGTACAGTAACAATTAACATTTTCATTATATGGGAAGCAAGCAAACCCAATTGACGTTCTGACGAATAATGCATGAACAAAGCTTGGACGCCATGTGTAGTTGGAAAATGGGCCCCGGCCAATACACTTAAAGCTGTGGGTTATAAGTATATGGTACTTTGTTTTCTGACTGAAAACCCTCAGGTTGTTATGCATTCTGGAATGAATGTTTGTCCCAGCATAAATACTCTATTTCATTTGAAGTAAAATAATACAAATCATTTCTACACAGTGGTGGCAGAAGAACCGTTTGTGAACCTTAGTTTACTTTTAGGGGTCCCACTACCATGACTACTTTAGGATGCAGATATTTTTGTATTTACATTAGTTACTTTAGGCAGAGAGATATAGATACAAATATTAGCAACTAATTGAAATTGTTAACATCGCGCATGTAAAGTCGCTCCCATGATGCAACACTAGATTTGGGACTACTAGCAATTTTCATCATGTTTACCTGTACGGGCACAATGTTCCAATGGAAAGTTAGTGTTTTTACAGATGCATCGTCATCTAATAATTGTGTTAACCTGATATTACACTTAACATCCGTGACAATTTCTTGATATTCAATAAAAAAATGTTTTGTTGACATTTCAGTACATTTTTAATTTAAATTACATGTGTTCGGAATTAAAATTGACTAACCACACGGGAAATCTCACACAAAAGTGTTATTACCGATTTTTACATAGGATTTACTATGAGTTTCTACCATGTATCTATATGTCTCTGCTTACGTTAGGTTTATGCATGGTCAAGGTTGTTGATACGGCNATAGTCAGAAGATTAGCGTTATTATGATAGGGACCCCTAAAGTAAACTAAGGCCGGTTCATGAAATTGCCGATGGGCTAATCGAGAACCAAAATTTGTTATTATGCACAGTCCATAGCAACTTATGCTGTTAATTTACCCATTCAGGGGAGGAAGACGTGCTACTGCCATTCTTCCATCCATGTTTTGATGCTGTAGACGTAGCAAATCTTATATTATCTGGGCTTATTTACATTCTGAGAACAAAATTATGAAAAATGGCGTCGTCGTCGGTGGCAACAATACGATTTACGATAAGTCGAATTATGAAAAATTTAAAGTATTACCAAATTATTGAAGTATTATGATTCATATGGAAAACTTGTGTTTAAGGATGAATACAGAAAAAAAAAATAATTGCGATGAATTTCATAATTTTACGACTTTTCGAAATTACTTCACAGCTAAATGTCTTTTGTCAGATTGTACACTGAACGGACCACACTGATATGACTAACTACTAATTATAGCCCGGCGCACATGTACACCTCAAAATGTATTTAATGGCTACAAGGATTTGTATAGTGAATATACAAATCCTTGATGGATAATTATAATCAGGAAAATATTTTTTCTTTTGCTTTGAAATATTTCAAGAAAAAACCTTGATAATGTAAGATTATAAATTAAAGAAAAAACTTAAAAATTCAGGATTAAAAGATGAAAATTCAAGATAATAAGTTGAAAATTTAAGATAAAGTGAAAAATAATTCAAGATAAAAAATATTACAAAAAGATTTAGAAAAATAAAAATTCAACATAAAGAAATAAAAATTAAAGATAAAAAGTCGAAAGTTCATGTTAAAAAATTTCCTTAAGGTGTCTGCAGGGTATTATTTTCCTATTATATAATTAAGTGAAAATTTCTATGTAGAAACATAATTGTATTTATTGTTAAAAATATATAATAAAATTTTGGGGTTTCCGTGCATTTAAGTGCAAATACTGAAATTGAAAATTTCAACATTTTACAAAGAAATGATAGAGAAAATGATTATATTAGAGGATAGCTTAAGGTAGATGGGTAGTCCAAAATTTTTTCCATAGATTTTCTTTATTTTCTCAGGAAAGTTTCCTTATTATATTAGCATTGAATTAAAAAAAAATTAAAAAGTGGGGTCACCGTGCTTGTTTTTAAGATAACTGATATCAAAATAATTAAATATTTCTAATGAATATATAGGGGAAAACAGGTATTTGGTTGTTTTCTTTAAAACTATTCCATAGATTTTCTTCTATTTTATTCATATGTTAGCCTTTTGAACATACTTTCAAAAAATATGAAGAAAAATTTGGGTCACCGACTTTGTTTTCCATATAATTTGAAAAATGTGAATTTTCATAGTAATATCTATGTAAAACATTTTTATCAGATTATCTCCCTTTTCCAAATATCCTCTTCCAAACTATTTAATTATCAAATTACCAAACATCACCCCATTTGATAAATACATATAAAATTAACCGAATTAAGATCCTTTGCTTTTTGTGTCACTGATATAATATTTATTGATACATTACAAATAAAAATATTTGCATATTTAAAAAGCAGATAATACCATAACAGTGTAAATAACAAATTCAAAATGGCAGAAGACTACCCATCTACCTTAAAAAATGTATTATAGATTTTTTTCATACTTTGCAAGTGTTTTGAAACCATTATATAGATTACATATAAAAAAATAAAAATTAGGGGTCACCGTTAAAATAAGAGAGATAAATTGCGAAACGATCATTTCTCTAGTGATATCTAAGTTAAAATCTTTTATCAAATAACTTCCCTTGCATGATTTCTGTGTTCGGTAAATCCTGCAACAGATTTAAAGCTCATGTGTTTTAGTTCATCCTTTTGTAATGAAAATGTTGTTAAAGCGATATCGAATAATAAATACTTTGGAACTTTCTCAAGTTACATTTTCAATAGTTATTTTGTTTGTTTTTTTATGAATGAAACCTAAATGAACTGAGACACCTTAAGTTAGAGGAGTTATGGCCAATAACTCTTGCAGGAACCCGAGGCTCACATGAGCCTGTATCGGTCATTTGGTAAAATTTGTTTTATTTATCTAATGTGACTAAAAACGGGCAAAAATAGCTTTATTGAAGCGTGGAAACGAAACGCGGAACGGAACGGAAACCAAACGGAAAATAGAAAATGAACCAAAAATTGCAACTATTTAAATGTGACCTCTTTCCACCATGCACAATTTTTAAATAGTTCCATTCATGAAAAACTGTTACTAAGTGAGTTCCAATTGGCAAATTAAGAAGTTTCAGAGGAGAAGACCTTTGAATGTGCTCACATAAAGCCAAATGTTAAACCATTTTCCCCACATCAGCTTTCATATTGGGTGAGGTACGAACCTACCGGACACAACCATTGTTATCAGGTTTCTGGAGAGAAGATCTTTGGTTGGCACCTCAACTAAGATGGCCGTGGTTTACACTGGACCCTTTGGGAAAACATATATAATGGATCCAAGAAAACGAGTTTAACCCCACCGCAATATTTGCGCCTGTCTCAAGTCAGGAATATGTTGGTGATTGACTTGTCCATGTCTTCTTATAAAATTTTAGTTTCTTGATATTTGGGTTATTGGGTGTGGTTTGTTTCCATTGATTTATCCACCTTTTTACCCTTTTGGGGCCATTTAGGGCTTGCTATATGGTGTGAGGTTCCTCACTGTGTTGAAGACCGTACGGTGACCCCTAGATGCTTTGTCTCGGGTCGTTTTAACCTGGATATGGGATGTTGTCTCCTTGACATTTACCCCATTTCCTTTCTTTTTCATATATAAGATATGACATTACTTTGCCACTTGTAACTCAACTTATAGTCTTAGTGGTCCTAGGATGGACTTGCTATAAAATGTGCACATGTCGACAAATTTCTAGGGAAAATGGGCACCAAGGCGTCAATCCAATTAGAAGTTTACAATGGCAATTATTAAGAGTGATATTACAGCCGTCAGTTTTCAATTTAATTGGATAAATTATTCCAAACTTTGTTAAATTTATTGTCCTATAAAGGAGTATGTGCGGTAAGGGCCTTATTTGGCCTCAAAAAATAAGATTGCTTTAAATTCTCATTATTTTTTGTTGAAATGTTCTATGGATATGTGTTAATAAACTCCAGATTTGATGTACGATTACAGAGTTTTTCAGTGTAGAAACTGGGACAAATTGTACATGTTGTCAAGATGACAAATATGACCAATTTTGACTACTTTTTCTTAAGAGGAAACATAGATCGCATGCAAGAACCACAAAAATATTAATATTGGAGGTCTAACGCATCTGTACGAACACGCTACAAAATTATCTAATTGGTTCTTGAATGTCCGGATTTCGATGATATTTTACATGCAAATGCGTCAAATAAAGCTGAATTCTAAAGTGAAATAAAATCGGTTGAGATATTTTAATGTTTGAAATATGATCAAATATGACCGATTGAAAAATAAAACAGTTGTGTTGCTTTCACATAGAATTTATGTAAAACGTACAGAAAAATAATGTAATAATCTTCTTTAAATTGCGCGTTTATGAAAACGTATCCTACAATTTTTCTGCAAAAAGGAAATGTTTTAAACAATGAAATTTAATGGCGTATATTTTATATAGAGATGATCTTCTTTTTTGTTTTTGTATACTTGTTTATCTTTTTTTAATTTGTGTTTGTATTGTAATTTTTGTTTCTTTTTCATTTCATCTTTTTTATGTAATATACGTTTCTTTCCTTTTCTTTTTTCATTTTGGTTGTTTGAATGTTTGGTTGGATTTTTTTTTTATTTGTTTATTGCTTTTTGTTTTGTTTTTGTTTTTGTTGTGTATATTGACCTCATGTTACACATATGTTACTGTGTCTGAGTGTTACCTAATAAAAGTTGAAAAAAAGTTGAACAACGGGCAAGATTTTTCATGTCGACATGACACAATATCATGACATCATTTTGGCTTCCATTTAGATCATATTGGTTACTTGCTATCTTTTGGTCGTTTAATGATGTTTATATAAATAAATCAAACTAACATAAAAAACGGTAACTGAACACGTGCACATGTTGAAGGGAGTAACCTCTCATCGACAGCAGTAGAGTCAAATAATACGGAATTAACTTTTTAATCCAAAAATGGTCAGAATTATCAAATATCTCGCAAAAGATATATAGTATCTATCCCAAGGGAAAAGGTGAGATAAGCTGATCTCAAACCCGAAGGCTAAGATATCATGTCCATCCCGAAGCTTGCCGAGGGATGGACAAAAGATATCTTGGCCTGAGGGTTTGAGATCAGCCTATCTCGCCTTTTCAAGAGGGTTTGATACTTTTTCTCGCCTTAACGCGCTGAAATTCCTCGTAAAGCAATGACCAGCTTTTACTTTCACAAAGAAATATCAAAAACGTTCCCAGGAAAAATATGACGTCACAATTGGTAAACGTTTACTGAAGCTGGATAGTAATTCCGTTTTCAACATTTGGCGCGCAATTTTAAACCTCTGTTTAAGGTGTCTGCAGGGTATTATTTTCCTATTATAGAATTTTGTGAAATTTCCTGTGTAGAAACATAATTGTATAATTGTTCAAAATATAAAATAAAATTTGGGGGTCACCGTGCATTTAAGCGCAAAATCTGTAATTGAAAATTTCAGGATTTTACATAGAAATGATAGGGAAAATAATCATATTAGTGGATAGTTTGAAAAATCTATTATAGAATTTTTTCATACTTTGCATGTGCTTAATTATCATTATGTAATTTACAAATAAGAAATAAAGATTAGGGTTCACCGTTGAAATAAGAGAGAAAAATTGCAAAATGTTGATTTCTCTAGTGATATCTTTGTTAAAATATTTTATCAAATTACCTCCCTTGAACAATTTCTGTGTTCTGTAAATCCAGCAACAGATTTAAAGCTCATAAGTTTTAGCTCACGTTTTTGTAATGAAAATGTTATAAAAATGATAAGGAATATAAATTGTAAATACATTTGAACTTTCTTTTCATTTCAAATTAGTATTTTGTTAAATTTCTTAATGAATGAAACCTAAATGAACAATTATTAGACAAAAATGGCGGAATAATACCACTGAGACACCTTAAGGTAGATCGGTAGTCTTCCGCCATTTTGAATTTGTTATTTATGCTGTTATGGTATTATCTGTTTTTTAAATATGCAAATATTTTTATTTGTAATGAAACAATCAGTATTGTATCCATAATACAAAATGCAAAGGACCTACATGGACTTGATTTCACATGTCTTTATCTAATTAGACGAGGTATGTTAACTTGATAATTAGATAATTTGGAAGAGGATTTATGAAAAAGGGAGATAATTTGATAAAAATATTTTACATAGATATCACTATGAAAATTCACATTTTACAAATTATATGGAAAACAAAGTCGGTGATCCCCATTTTTCTTTATACTTTTTGAAAGTATGTTCAAAGGGCTAACACATGAATAAAGTAGAAAGAAACTATGGAATAGTTTTAAAGAAATCAACAATATACCTGTTTTTCCCTATATATTCATTAGAAATATTTGATTATTTTGATGTCAGTTATTTTAAAAACAAGCACGGTGACCCCCCTTTTTATTTTTTTATTTCAATGCTTATATAAAAAAGAAACTTTCCTGTAAAAATAAGAAAAATCTATGGAAAAAAAATTTGGAGTATCCATCTACCTTAAATATAAATCGTATAACTCGCGGTTCATGATAAATTGCTGGTTTAAAGGTACATTATCATTCTTTATATAGACAATAAAAATTATTTAATCAGAAAACAAATAATGCTGTATGAATAGCATGAAAATTCGAAGCGATGGCACTGCGACATCTTGAATTTTTCGCACGTGCTAACGATTGAAGTGAGACAGCCCCCGCAAAGGGGAAAGATAGAAATATCTCACACCCCAAAACCACGAGATATCTCGATCCCTAGGCGAAAAAACCAAATCTACCATCATGAATACCCACCTTGTGCAATAAAAGGAATAAACCTCCAATTTTTGTCTATTTTTTTTTAATTTGTTCAGTGTTGGAAAAATTATGATCTTATCCTCACACTGAGGACCAATTTTCATATCTAATTGAAGTTTGCACGGTGGTTTACACTGATTTTGTTTAAATTGTTAAATTTTGCCAAATTTGTTCAATGGTCTTCCCGAATTCGCCAAATTTTTCATACTTGAAATTCACTTTCAGGGTTACCTTTTTGACGTTCTCTAACTGTTTTATTAGTTTCATCTTATAGGTTGCCCATTTAGAGCTAACATAATCTAAATAAGTTTTATTCAATACAAGTTTACTGAAATATTTCAATAATTCAACACAAGCTCCAATGAGTCTGATAACACCTGACTACTGTTTTATACACAACTCAACTGATTTAATGTTAGTAATCATTTAAAAATATATTTAAAACTTTGGATTGTTCATATAGCTCAAGATACGCGGTGCACTCGATGACCTACGTTTAATGACCCACATCTTACATCATGCCATTTAATTCTAATTCGATTGATGCCATCGAGACATTTTACGATGTCAAGTAATATAATGGGGAAATTATTTGTAATGACATTTTCCATTGGATATAATCAAGAATGCAACCAATAAAAATAGGTGTACTTTTCGTCAAATTAAATCTGAATGAACATCCGGGTAATTGTTTAAGCAGAAAGGAAGATGGCTGCGATTAGTGGATCTAGTTCCACTGAATCGCTTATATCGAATGTTCAGGATTCTGTAGATCGAATCAAAATGTTATATCCAGCTGTTAATGAAGACGAGACGCCACTTCCTAAGTGTTGGAGCCAAAAAGACAAGTTCACATGCATTGGATTGTCTCAAAATAACCTGCGGGTGCACTACAAAGGTATCGACTTTTATTGTTGACTGTTTTATAAAACGTAAACAAACAAACGGCGACGTAGTTATGTTTCTCATTCAGTTGACCTTTTATCAATTCAGTGTTTAATTACATGTTAATTTTAAACACTGATTTGTGTCGAAAGATTTAAACTAATGGAAATAATCCGTCATATGATCTGGTCTTGAAAAACAAAGGAAATTTGACTCACCCCAGGGACTATATATAGCTAACGGGATACGACTCTTAGCGAAATATCAACAGAGCTACGCCTTCGGCGTTGTTTGTAAAAACGGAAGAGTTGACGGACGGGAAAGGAAAATTTCCGGAAATTTCTATTGTTTAACAGAAATGTCATTTATTTGATTCGTCTTATAGTGAAAATTTTGTACATTTTGTATTAATTAAATATCTGTAAATGAATTTATTTGTGTATTTTAATTTAAAAAGGAAAAAAAAGAAATACAAAAGTATTTGACCAACGAATCATCTTGACAAAATGGTTACCGAATAAAAACACAAACTTCAAACCCTCAAAAATCAGTTAAAATACACATAAACTTCGTAAACAGGCATTAATATTTTCAAACAAACATTGCTTTGTAGAAAAAAAGTTTCATCTATAAGATAGGACGGGTCAGAAAGATCCTTACCCCGTCATAAAAGTGCCCGTTGCAGGAATGTTTTCATCTTGACAAAATGATTACCGAATAAAAACACAAACTTCAAACCCTCAGAAATCATGCAGTTAAAATACACATAAACTTCGTAAAAAGGCATTAATATTTTCAAACAAACATTGCTTTTTAGAAAATAAGTTTCATCTATAAGATAGGAAGAGTCGGAAAGAAGCTTACCCCGTCACAAAAGTGCCCGTGGCAGGAATGTTTTCATCTTGACAAAATGATTACCGAATAAAAACACAAACTTCAAACCCTCAAAAATCAGTTAAAATAAACATAAACTTCGTAAAAAGGCATTAATGTTTTCAAACAAACATTGCTTTTTAGAAAATAAGTTTCATTTACAAGATAGGACGAGTCAGAAAGAAGCTTACCCAGTCACAAAAGTGCCCGTGGCAAGAATGTTTTCATCTTGGCAAAATGATTACCGAATAAAAACACAAACTTCAAACCCTCAAAAATCAGTTAAAATACATGTCAACTTCATAAAAGTGTATTAATATTTTCAAACAAGCATTGCTTTTTAAGTTACCTTTATAAAATAGGACGAGTCAGAACCCCTGAGAAGCTTACCCTGTGCATATGGCATGATTTTTTTCTTCATTTTGACAAAATGATCGCCAAATGTAAACACAAACTTCCGATCCCCAAAAATCATTTAAAATACACATCAACTTAATAAAAGTGCATTAAAATTTTCAAGCAAACATTGGTTTTTAGATAAAAAATTAATTTTATATGATAGCACAAGGTAAACAGAAGATTACCCTGTCACAAATTGAATGGGTCAGGAATTTTCTTCCGAGGTTTCCACAACAATTCAAACCCTAACAATTCAGTAAAAAAAGTCCAAACTTAATAAAAGTACATTACTATTCTAAAATAACCATTACAGTTTACGAAAAAAGTGACATATTTGGGGAAAGGCAAGCAAATGCGACGATAGCTCAATCATGCGATGAAAGGTTACGACGAATATATTGAAAAATCGCTGCTCGAACCAACATGAACCTTCTGAGGGAGTTTTAGCTCATAATGATCACGAAAGCCTTTGAAAAATTAATTATTTTCAATCCACATATCAATTGCTCATTTCAGACATCAATAACTTACTTTATTTATGTATAAAATCCTTCAAATTTATAAAAATTTCATTTGAATTTTACCCACGCGAAGAAAAATGGCGCGACTACAAACAAGACCGGAAGCGGATACGTATTATTTCCGTGAAATGAGCGAAGTCGCTGGTGACAACACAAATTTACAAAGACTTTACTAGAAGATTCTTATCCCGTTAGCTATATATAGTCCCTGCTCACCCTGACACAAGATTTCACTGGGTGATAATTTATTTCATGTATGTCCTTTTATGGAAAACAAAAATGAACACAAAAATACATAGTTTAGCATAATGTGAAGTGCAACTGCAATGGACTGTCACATTACATAAGTTTGGAATTATCACACTTATTTTTGTATACTTATGTTCAAATTTTCAATACACGAGAGCATGCCACAATTTATCCTTTTTGGAATGAGATGCCTTCCTTATTTGTAGGTATCCACATGAAGGCTAGCAAAAAATAGGTGCACTCAATGAAAGGGTGTCACGGATGACGTCACATTTCATGAGTTCAGGATTGTCACACTTAATTTAGAAATATAATTTTCATCTACTACAGGCAATATTAATCCCATTGGTTGTCTTGGGTTATGAAGATAAAAATACCAAAACTCAATGTTAGTTAAGTACATATGTACATGATATTCCAAAAAATTGTACAGTGCAAAAATGTTAAGAATTAAATTACTACTTTCATGAGTTAGTCTGTAGCATATTTTTATTTGGACTTTTACTGTTGCTACACTGAGTATAGCAACAGTAAAAGTCCAAATAAAAATATGCTGTGAGTGTAGCAACAGTATACACGTAAAAAGTCCAAATAAAAAGATTCTACACAGAGTCATGAATTTCAGGACTATTTCATGACTATGCACTGCCTTAGTTTCAATAGTGTCACTGTAAATCATTTTTAGGCATAAAATCATCATGATCATTGTACGTGTACGAAACAACTGAAAAACCAAACTGATTTTAGCGATTAATGTGGTACTAAAACAACAGCCTCCCTTCATACAGAAAGGACTTAATGCCCTCAATTACAGACAAAAAAAAATATATTTTTGTCAGTCAAGTACCTAACTTGTATGAGTTATTACAGAAAAATAACATGCATGTGTTATTACTAAGGGAAAAAATTGATAACATATGTATGTTACATGCTTCAAATAGGCATTATGCAGTCATAGTTTTGTTATAAATGTATATATACCACTTTATTATTACCATTATTGTCTATCAGCATGCTAGGAGTTAAAATCATAGGACTTTTCATAGTTTGCCAATATTCCAAAATATACATATGTTAGGCCACACTTAAAAATATTTCAGTTTGGACTTACCCTACCCATTGTTTTCAAGTTGGGTAGGTAGGTAGGTATTTTTTTTTTTTCATTATGAAAATGTGTAGACGTTTTGCAGACGACTAGTATGGGGTATTATATGGCTCATTTTGTAACTTTTTTGCCATTCTCTGTTTAAAATACAGAGACAGTTTTTAAATGATATTTTTAGATGTTGTATGTTGAACATATACATGTAGTGATGACTTGTCAGAGTGAATTCAATATGAATAAAAAAATTTGTTCGGGAAAAACTTATGTACATGTTGTATTTAGTTCCATTATGCTTGTTTATAAATCTGTGTGTTTGTGTATAAATATATATATGTATGGCTGCTTTTAATTAGACCACATTTGTAACATGCATAGATCTGTCTTTGCCCTGCACATATTCACTGCATGATTTTTGCACATGTATATTTACACTCTTTGTATGCACCCTTTAGTTCTTAATCATCCTCTGCTTTGTGCTAGTAGGCTTGTAGTATTTTATATTATAACCTGTTTGGTGTGGATTTAAATCTAAGAATGAAATACTACTCTGTAACATAAAAGCATGATGAGTGGATCATTTCATTTCAAAGTTTTTCAAAAAGAAAAAAA
>MJUU01011815.1:146531-160504 GCA_002080025.1 Modiolus philippinarum | reverse complement strand
GAGTTTCTAGATTACAATGTCACTGTAAAAGCTGTTGCTCAGTCGGCTTATCGGGCCATAGGATTGGTTATAGCTAAATGTAAAATTATGGGTGGTGTCCAGTACGGAGTTTTCAATCAATTGTATGAAAACTTAGTATGTTCAGTTATAGAATATGGTGCTGGTATATGGGGTGTTAAAAATTATTCCTGTATTAGTAGCATACACCATAGAGCAGGG
This sequence comes from Modiolus philippinarum, assembly GCA_002080025.1. Classification (NCBI taxonomy): domain Eukaryota; kingdom Metazoa; phylum Mollusca; class Bivalvia; order Mytilida; family Modiolidae; genus Modiolus; species Modiolus philippinarum. The sequence goes on along the minus strand of MJUU01011815.1, from coordinate 160,285 downwards.
AGATTCTTTTTAGGGATGGGTAAATATGCGCCAAACGATGCAGTGCTGGGGGATATGGGATGGTTTCCCTTTATCCACAAACTATGGAAATGTGGAACTCGTCTATGGTGCAGGCTCAACAATATGAGCTCAAATCGTCTTAACAGAAAAGTGTTTATTTGGGCAGATCAGTTGAGCACAAAACATAAATGTGTGAAAAACTGGACTTTTTACATAAAAAGGACCTATTGCGACCTAAATCTCAGCCACTTCTGCAATATTACCGAATATGTTGACACTCGGTATACTTTAGACCGTGTGTCTAATAAATTATCACCTCAGTTTATTACTGAATGGAAAAATCGTTTGTTATCAGATCAATCTATATCTGGGCGAGGAGGGAATAAACTAAGAACGTATAGATTATTCAAAAATAGATTTGAAACTAAATCTTATTGTAGAATAACACTACCTTTTAAACATAGAAGCTGTATGGCTAAATTTAGATATGGTACCGCGCCACTTCGAATAGAGACAGGGAGATTTGAAAATTTAAATTTACTAGAAAGAAATTGTCATTTTTGTAAAACTTTTATTGAAGATGAAGCCCATGTTTTACTGCACTGTCCACTTTATAAAGAAGTCAGAGAAGTTTTATTTCGGGAAGCTGAATTTTATGAAAATGATTTTAATGATGAACAGAAATTAGTATTTTTATTCTCTAATGAAAATGTTTTAAAAGCATGTGCCAGAGCCTGCTATATGGTTTTAAATATTCATAGAAACTTCTTATTTTGTAAATAATGAAATTAAAATGTCTTAGTGTATGATTTTTTTTTCTTTTTTCATTAAGGTTATATAGTCTCTTATAATTCTGTATAGAATGGCTCTCATTTTATATGTGTATTTTTATATAAGTTTTATATGTGTATTGTTGTATATGTTTTATATTGTATGTATATCATGTAAAATTATGAGAGATGAGACTTTAATAAAATATTGAATTGTAATGGAGTTATTTTAAAATGGGGATTGATGTCAAAGTGTGAGATTTTTATTTTGATTTTGGAAATTTAGGAGAGATAATTTAATTTTCATGTCAGTAATTTAGGAGTAACTTTTTCAAATAACTACTAATTAATTTGGTATGGCCTAAGATTTGTTTTGTTTTTGATATGAATATTGTAAATATCATACATGCTCAAAAACTGTAATACCATTTTATTTTCATTCATATTGTTCCTATTTTTCAGTGTTGGAATACATATAATATGACATGTAAAGAAATGCAGATTTAACATATGGAAGTTGTGCGAAGGATCCAAATACTTTAATACAAACTTGTAGTGATTTAGCATGTGTAGACAGAGAGATAAGCTGAATATAGGAAACGGATTTAAGACGAACAATGAACACTCTGTTTATAATGTTCTATGTGTGTATGGAAATAAAAGTTTAGCAATCATTATATAGCACTGGGATAAAAACAGCATACAATCGATCTCTTTCTAGGACTTTTGTGATAAAAAATTGCATAAATGTAACTTAGCTAAAAGGATTCAGTAAAAGTGGCAGACTTAAAAAGATACCAAGGAGCTAGGAACTACAAATAATACAAACTAGGAAGCTGGATCTTAATATGATATATAGTCTCAGTACATGTACAGTACTATACAAGATATTCGGTGTAATAGAGTGATGTATTAATACACAAACATGTAGGAATATACATGAGAAACAACAATGACATGTTATCTTTAATATGGATGAACCATTTTTTGCAGAAAATAAATTGTACATTTTTAAACTTTGTTCTTATATTATGTACCAGTAACAAAATACAGGAATTCTGGTTTATAAAATGTTTTTTCTTTACGGACAGAAAATGGATCAAATGTACAAATTCTAGTATTCAGGTTAAAAAATGTAAACTCTAAATGACATGTTTTATCATAAGTATTTCCCAAACACAAGCCGTGCACAGAAGGCATTGCATCTTATCCTAAATTGTGATACACCAGTGTCCGTCTGTCTGTTGTCAAAACTATGAACGTATACAATGTACCAACTACAGTAACCTATTTATGGAACACAACTGCAGTAAAATACTAAAGGAACAAAAGACATATTAATTACATGTACATCAGTAAGTCTTAAGACATTACAGAAACATCAGAACTGAAGATGTCAACAAAGAATAGGTAAATTCCAAATATAATATTCAAAAAATTCAAACTTACATTTATCATTGTTTATAATGACATGACTGAGAAAAGATAATCTTATACTTTTCATACATGTACACCAAACATTAAGAAAATACATCAGCTGTATGACATACAGAGTCAACATAGTATTACACACAACAACAAAAAGCTGGATATGGGATGTTGTCTCCTTGACATTTACCCCATCTCCTTTCTTTTTCATATGAAATAATAACACACATATATCGTGCATATCAAGATTACAAAATCATTCATGACCTAAACTTGCCATCAAATAGGAAGGGAAGGTGTTGTGATAGTAATATTAAGTATATAAACTTCATCACACCCATGTTTAGCCCACCAGTCCTGAAGGGTCAGTGTGAGCTATTGCCTTAACTTGGCGTCTGTCTGTCTGTTAGCTTTTCTAATTTTCATCAACTCCTCTGAAACGAATAAAGCAAATGATTGTTCATTTCGTTCATATCCGACAACATGGCAACCAGCGTAGAACTTAGGTTTAACATAGGTCCTGGGAAAAATCACATTTTCATCTTCTCTAAAACCATTGACAGTGGCGGATCCAGACTTTCTGCGAAGGGGGCCCGACCCAAAATTTTTCAATAAAGGGGGCGGGGGTGTGGCGGAACCCTAGGAATTTTAAATATTTTTCAACCAAAGGGGGGCCTGTGCCCCCTTGATCCGCCACTGACTTGGGTCAATTTAACCAAACTTTACAGGAATGATGTATATTTATGGAAATCCCTTACAATATTTAGGAAGATTGCTCATTACTTTCAAATTCGACAAAAAAGTACATGACCACCAGTGCAGAACATAGTTTAAACGTAGGACCATACAGATAAATCACATTTTCATGTTGTCCTTTGAAACGACAGAAGCAAATTCAACCACACTTTACAGTAGTGGCGTAAAAAACCCTTTTCCAGCCGCCAGCATTGAACGTTAGTTTAACATATTGGATTTAATGAGAAAATCATCCTTTCATCAATTGCTCTGAAACTATTGAAGCAAATTTAATTAAACTATATATCATGTTTATTGGAATGATGTATGGAAGGTCATTTACAAAGATTACTCATTTCAATTGTATCTGTCAAAAACATGGGTGCCAGTACATTCAAGAGCATAACTTAACATGAGACCCGATTGGAAAAAATATCATTTTTGGTCATCAACATTTGTATGGTCTAGAAGAATTCACAGGTCCTGTAAGCTTCTAGTTCAGTGTGTCTCTTGAGAAAGTTGAGGGTGACCATTTGAGTACATCATTTGTTTCCATTGATTTATTCACTTTTTACCCTTTTTGGGGCCGTTTAGGGCTTGCTTTATGGTTTGAGGTTCATCACTGTGTTGAAGACCGTACGGTGATGCTTTCTTTTTGGGGTTGTTTCAACCTGGCTATGGGATGTTGTCTCCTTGACATTTATTTACCCCATTTTCTTTCTTTTTCATATCAACCCTCTGAGTTGATGTCCGCATCCGCATTTTGGAACGTATACATATCTTGGCAACTATGAAAGGTAGGATCATCAAACTTTCAATACATGTGCATCTAGGGATGACATACAGCATTCATGAAAATAAGGTCTCTTTAACCTATCTTTTCCTCTTCGTTGCTTCCCATTAAATGTTAGGTCCCAGTGTTCCACTACATATCTCAGTTACTTTACACTAGTATAACCTTGCATGTGCATGCATCTTTGGCGGTAGGTCAGCATCCAGGCAAAATTAGGTCATGTTGACTTACATTTTCCACATGATTGACTTGCATTCAAGTTTATATCATGCTTACTGTACATGGTTAAATCATCTTACCCTACATATACCTCTGCATGCATCTATTGTTGTATAAGGTCAGCATCAAGACAATATTAGGTCATATTTTCCTTATGATTGACTTGCATGAAGGCCACATCAAATTAATTACTAGATACTCATCCCCACCCGAACCATTTTTTCTAAGCTCATTTTTTTCATTTTTCAATTATTCAGATATTTGTTTCTAATTCCTATCAATTTTAATGAAAATCAGTAAAAAAAAAATAAAATAAAACCCTGCCAACCACCCCAGATTTTTTGTTACAGGTTGATCTACAAATTAACTTGATAGGGCCTTGGATTATTATCATCTAACCTTGTATATGCATGCACCCCTGTTGATATATGTGATCATGATCAGCATCAAGGAAAAATAAGGCTTTTGTGACCATGTACAATAATGAGGCAAATTTAGTGTACATAATTGTTGATTATCTATGTTTACTTACCCTCAGTCATCAAAATGTCACATTAAGTTTTTTCCAAGCAGTTAATTAAGCCTGTACCAGTAGTCTTAGCCACTTTATATTTGATATAAAGTTTTTAGGACTACATGTATTGATATGCCTGCACGACCCTTGCCCTCTTGGCCATTCATGATCACATCAACTTTTTTTGCCAGCAAGTACATTTAGTCCACACAATTAAGAACACAATAAAATTCTTAGATTCTCATCCATTTCTGTCAAAATTTAGGTTGGATGGGCAAATTTTTATAATGTATTTTTTATCAGATTTTGTGATATTTATCATTTTAAAAGAAATTTACCCAAAATCAAAATAAAATTTTTTGAGGCAGGTGGAAAAAATGGAGGGGAGCCAGGATAAGAATCTAGGATAATTTTTATTATGGTCATAAAACTTACATTTAGGTTTTGCTATCATCATGACTGCTTCAGAAGATCGATGTGGAAGGGTGTGGGGTGTGGGGAGGGGGGGGTTTACATGCTATGGGGCAATCGGAAAAAAATTGTCAAAAACATATAAGTATGTAGATTAAAAGTGCTCAAGATGCTCGTGGAGGGCAATACATACGTGTAGTGTGTCCACAGTCTAATTATTTCTTATTAACACTCTTTATACTACAATTTCACCAAACCCTATCATTTTATTCAGATTAAAAAAAATCCGAAATTTCATTTTTCTGCTTATATAAATATACACTATATTGAAAGGGTAAAAATAATCTTTGCTAAATTCAGAAGCTTCTCCCGGAAAAACAAGTTCAGTGAAGTAAAAATTTGAAGAGCATTTTATTAACATTAGAAAAAAAATCTGCTGTTTTGTTTTTAGTACCCTGAATTACCGTACGTTAACATCCAGGCATAGTTAGGTTACTGTACTCCTGTATATGTCATAAAGAGGCAATATTGATCAATCAGTTTGTGGCATCTACTATGAGTTTTGCTACTGTAGCAATCAGAGCAAATTCTGTTAGTGGAAGAAAAACAAGGACGTGAGACAGCTACAATGCACGGAAATAAAAAGACGACATTAAAAACTAAGGCACTCATAGTGTGAACTCCCATGAAAACCGGGAGTGACATCAGGTGCTCCGGAAGGGTAAGCATGTCCTGCTCCGCTAACGGCACCCTTCACACTATCAGTGAGTCAATCCAGGGTTGAGTCAAAACCCGTTATGTCAAATCCGTGAAGACGTGAAATCTAGCTGAAAATGTCCGTTTTCATCTGGGACACAGACACGTCATTATCTTTCAATGATAGCATGGTGACGGCCATAAAATTTCTCAACGGATGAAAGCATCAAAGGCTGAACAAATCCCTGACTAAGCAACTTTTGGGACAGTGCTTTTGCTCTATTAAAAAAAAATCGAATCAACTGTGAAATGTACATTCCATAGGCTAGAGAGGTAGGTATATTGCTGCTCAGAAAGGGAAAATTCACAATTGGGAAGAAAAAATCACCACGTTTGTCATATAGCTTAGATTTCAAACGTTCATCTTCATCAATGTATATAAAGAGATCTAAGTACGAAGCTTAAGTAGGTGTGTCAATAGACTCGTTAATTTCAAGCTCATTGGGATAGATCTGGTGTAAATATTCCTTGAATTTTGGATTATTAAGAGAAAGTACATCGTCTATGTAGCGGAAACTGAAATTAAAGGACTGGGCTTAATGTTTTTGCTCTTTCTGTGTTAGCCCTTGTAAAAACTTGGCCTCATACGAGAAAAGAAAGAGATCTCTAAAAGCGGCGCGCAGTTAGTTCCCATGGGAATCCCGATTGTCTGTTGAAAACTCGACCTCTAAATTCGACAAAAATATTATCTATTAAAAATGCCAACATCTTGATTACGTCATTCTCCGTGTACTCCGTGTTTGACTCAGTGTGGTTTTTTACAAAATATGTTTTGTCCTTCCCTACTTCTAAGTAAGTGTATCTGCGTTCTCCGTTTGTAGTGCAGAAACATTGATGTATCAAATCAGAAATTATTGTTTTCAATTTATTTGGTGGCAGGGTAGTATAAAGAGTAGAAAAATCAAAAGTTTGTATGCTGTGGCAATGGGTAAGACTGATAGAGGATAGCTGTTCAAGTAGATCTTTAGAATTTGACTGCGGTCAATAAAGTAGTAAGGAGCTTAGAAAGTGGCTTAGTGGTGCATCTGGAAGACCCCGAAATGAATCTCTGTTTGTATCGCTTCTTATGAATTTTAGGGACCCAGTAGATGTAGGGGAGCTGATTGCTTTCATCACCCGCTTTGAAGCCAAAAGATGTTAAAACTGAGTTGTGTTTTTCAATAATCTCCTCCCTTGAGATTTGCCGATGTATTGATAGTGTAGTGGGAGTATAAGTTGGGTTTCCTGATCAACTATGAATTCCCATCTCCTTAACCAGACAGTCAAGATAGTGTATCTTACACACGAACAGTATGTTGTTAGAAGCTTTGTCTGCAGGGACAATGATGTAATTTTCGTGGAGGTTGTCCATCGTTTTTCTAACGAGGGAATCTCCAAATATACTAGGATTTCTGGATTTCACTGATGTTTTCAAACGCCGAATACATTCATAATTAACGACTTAATGGACCTGATCCATGCAAAATAAGGCTGGATTACCAGATGATTGGTATCAAACTTTTTATATTTGCGTGGTTAAAATTAAATAGAAAAAAGAAGGAAAACGGGGAATGTGTCAAAGAGACAACGACCCAAAGGGAAGTAATAACAACTCAAAGCCACCATAAGATCTTCAACGGACGGTGAGGAAACCCCACAACCAATGGCAGGTCGGAATCGGACCCTAAATAAAGAGTAATCAAGTTCAGCGAAATAAACACCACCCTAGACTCCTATTGACATAAAGTAAACTAAGTAGAAAACAGACAAGACACACAAAGGCTTATCAAATTTCCTGATTTAGGACAGGCGCAAACCTGCTGCGGCGGGGCTTAATTAGTTTTTTGGGGGCCCAAAGCTTCCCCATATAGCGAATGTGATAAATCAAAAAAACATTCGTAACAACAGTAAAATTCAGTTAGCAACAGGACTGAGTCATTGTGAAAATGAAACTGAAAGAACTAAATATACAGGCATAAATATAAAATCACAAAAGAATACTAGCAAGTAAACTGACATGTCAGCTCCAGACCAATTACCAACTGACAAATAAAGTTATGTACCCTCAGTACCGGTTTTGGGTTCAGCCATAGAGATTTTTTTTAGTTTTTCTAGGGGCTATTTCGTCCAAATTTATATTTGCAGATTCTAGGTGTGGTTTGATATGAAGACCAAAAGATTTTATAACGTTTGGACGTTTTTCATAGTCAGCTTTTTGAAGAGGTTTGAATGCAAAGAAAATTGAAAGAAAAAGAAAGGTCAATATGTGCCTTCTTTATACACATCGCGTTTAGAAATGTTAGTCATTCTAAATAACTAAATACCGAAGTTACTGTGAATTTATTTTCTGCATATGCGCATTTCGACAACTTATGTCTAAACTGACACGCCCATAAAGCAATGGACGTCGTCACTGAAAAATCCGCGAAAAGTCATTATAGTGCTGTGAAATGGCCAGTTTATACTCCTCGAACAATTTATCGGGTAATAACGCTTTCCTGAAAAATCAAAAGAAATATCTATTTTATGACTTTGAATGTTCCTTAGAAAAATATCGTATAAGAATAATTAAAAAAATATATTGCTCTTTGATGAAAATGATAGGATGATTATCTTGCACGACATTTTCTTTGGAGATAGTTGTTTGACTTTGTTGTTAAATAATACCTATGATACTGAAAATTTACTTTCTGCAGATGGCCATTTCGACAAGTTATGTCTCATCAGTATAGATAAAATCAAAACATTGGAAATCCAAAAATCGAAACGTTTACAAGGTGTTAAGGACTCTTGTGATCATGAGATAGGATAGTTTCTTTATGAGCCAAACACAAATCGTTTATAAAGGAATCAAAAATTAAGGGAAATCGTGAATTGCTATTTATCTTAGCTACTAGTGCCTGACTTGTTTTACTGAGTTTAATCTTTATTCTTATTTGCTTGAATATAAATATGAATATATAAATTCTCGTTAAGTTTTTACTGACGCTCATTATCCCTCATTACTGCAACCGTATTATGTATATAGTCATCATATTATGCGATGTTATCTTCACAAATGAGATGTAATTTGTACAGAATTATACATTGCTATTATCTTAGGTATCATATTTAGCTCATCTATCTTTCGCCCAAGAGTAATTGGTTTATTCCATCTTTGATGTTATGTTCACACATGGGATCTTTTCAAAACCTACCGATCGCTTATGGTCATTTTCATAAACTTTCGATGAAGATGTGAAAATGATATTTTTTCATCTTTCCATGTGTTTACGCATTTAATAGTTAATGTTTAGAGATAATACATGGCTTACTAACTTATCACTTTCCTGGAATTGAATCCAATATTAAATTTATTAAGGTACAATTCATCTCTCTAATCAAACTTTAATGTATTTATATCCAAGCCTTCGTATCAAATTTGATCATAATAGTCCTTTTGTTATCTCTTTTTATTTTCATACCTCATTCCAGTTAGACGCTAGCGGAAAACGTAGTTAAACACAGGACAGTACGTGAAATGTTTTCAAAGATCTTCCTTCAGACGCTTTTTAACAAAATCTGATCTTTATGTTATTGGTAATTAGATATTGTAAATATTCTAAAATGTATTTTATTCATTGTTTTTATTTGTAATACAAAAAATACCGAAGTTGCATAAATACAGTAAATTTCCTTATGCTGTACACGTGTTCCAAAGAGTAACCTCTCATCAGCAGCATTAAAATCAAATAATATGGAAAGCCATAATCCAAAAGTAGTCAAAAAAGAAGTGCTCATTTCCAAAAATATCGAAATAGGAAGCCAAATCCAGTACCAAGGACATCTACCAAGTGCCACACACGGAATGAAGCCTCAGTATTTTTAAGTGGTTAGATTTTTGATAGAAACAGTTAATTTCTATAACACGCAAGGTATAATTATCATGTCAGACAAGTCTGACTATTGGGCCGGTGAATACCCTCGGGGACCTTTGGTCCACCAGCAGTGGCTCAAAATACAAAAAAAATACCGAAGTTGCATAAATACAGTAAATTTCGTTATGCTGTACACGTGTTTCACGTTTTGTAAGGCCTTAATATTATGCAATTTGTTATGTTATTTGTTTACAATAAACAATGGTTAAAGTTATTTTACCTTAGAACATGTATAATTTTCTGGAATTTTAATTTGAATATTTAACATAGTAGAAATTCCTGGAACAATATCACATAATCATTTTAGTCATGTGATTGTCAGTTAATTGAGGGTTTTCTGGATGTTTCTTGTTAAAAAAATTTAGGTGAATTGTATGTATAAATATAAGGTAGCAGAAAGGGTTGAGGAAGTCAGTTTAATGAGTTTATACAGGATTATTGCGCACATCGTTTGTATTCGAATCAACATCCGTTATTGTGATTCTATAAATAAATGTTTAGTGAGGATTATAAGGAATGTCCATCTGGACATTTATTAGTGGACTTAAGTGGATAATTTATTGTTTTTTTTGTTGTTTTTTTTTTGGACGTCACAATTATCAGATAAGTTTTATACTGTATATATTAATTGTAGGATAATAATTTTTTGTCTTATCTAAAAATATAATTTGAGCCAATTTTGTTTCATAATTGCTGACAATTTACAGTGTATTTCCACCTCATAAGAGAAATTAAGGGCTCGTCCGGGTACTTCAAAATTATTATTTTTTTCATTTTACAAAATGTCATTTGATCCAGAACAATTCATGTCTACGCGTCAAGAGCAAAAAAAAAAAAAAAAACAAACAAAATACCGAAGTTACTGTGAATTTAGTTTCTGCATATGCGAATTGCGACAGCTTATGTCCATTCATTGCAGATAATATCAAAACATTTGGAAATCCATATATCGAAATATATGTAAAACCTAATAGAGAAAAAATTACCATTAGGATCTAAATAGAAAAGCCAAAAATCGGCTAAGAACAGAGCTATGCACGAGGGACATACCCCTATTTTTAAATAATTTCTCCAAATTTTGATATTGCAAGTTTTCAAATGATATCGGTTTTCGGGACAGCACCGAAGTTCTGGCTTCTAGGTTGGTGAATAATCTTGGTAACTAACAGTCCACCAACAGAAATATCAAATCAGGTATACAAAAAATTGAAATTCAAAGCGTCGTTGCAAATTATTTGGTTGAAGAAAACATTTTTTGAAACTTTTTGCGTTCAAATAAATACCTGAATTAGAAATTAGAAAATTAGAATTAGACAAAGAAAGAGAAACAGAAGAAAGAAAATTAAAATTAGAACGACAGCTTAATATTCTATTATAAAAGAAAACAACTAGAATTAGCTGGAAAGAATCAACAGTTTTCTCAGAATTCTCAGACATTTGATGTTGCCAAAAACATTAGGTTGATCCTTCCTTTTCAAGAAAAGGATGTTGATAAATATTTTCTGCAGTTTTAGAAAATAGCAAATGGCAAAAACATAATTGGTCAATGTTATTACAAAGTTTGTTAATTGGTAAGGCCAGGGAAATTTACACTCAGTTGTCAGTAGAACAGGCTTCAGATTATGACTCTGTAAAAGAGTTAATTCTTAAAGGATATGAACTAGTCCTTGAAGCTTATCGTGAAAAATTTAGAAATGCAGAAAAACAGAGTGACCAAACTTGTGTAGAATTTGCTAGATCAAAAGAGCAGCTATTTGATCGTTGGTGTACATCAAAGAAAATAACAACAATCATGAGAAATTACGTCAGCTAGTCTTAATTGACGAATTTAAAAGTTGCATTAGTACTGACATTAAAACTTTATTTGATGAACAAAAAGCAGAAACTTTGGAAATTGCTGCACTTTTCGCTGGTGATTTTTCATTTACAAATAAAGCACGAATTTGTAATAAACCACAGAATTTTTTTAGAAACCATGATAATAATTCTACAAACCTACAAAAGATGTAAATAGTAGGCAACGTCCAGTAAATCGCTCGTCCAAGTACTATTCCCCCTCACAGTCACAGAAGCTATTTAAGTCAATTTCTTGTAATTATTGTAGGAAGGAAGGCCATTTTATATCTTATTGTTAAAGGTTAATGCAAAAAAAAAAGAAATTGATGTTAAACAAAGTGGTTTTGTAGAGTCGTCTCAATGTTTGCCTTATTTTGGTACAGATATGCATAGTTCTTTTTTCTGAGGTTAAGTCTGTTTCTGATTCTGTTAGTAAGGTCGAGGTCAAATCCCATTATGGATATATTTTAACCATTTATTAGTGATGGTTTTGTGTCGCTTTCCAGTTGTTTTTGTAAATATACATATATTCGAATTTTAAGAGATACCGGAGCCTCAGAGTCTATTTTGTTGGTTGAGATCCTGCCGTTTGATAATATTTCTAGTACTGGTAGAAATGTTCTTATTAATGAGGTAGATTCTACTGGTTATGCTGCTATTCCTCTCCATAATGTGTATTTGTCCTCAGATATTGTTTCTGGACTTGTGACCTTAGGTATCAAGTCATCATTGCCCTTTGAAGGTTTGCAACTACTTCTTGAGAATAATTTTAATGGAAAGTTCAATGAAATCCTATAAATAACAAAAAATGATCCAACTAGAAAAGCCAAAATCAGCTAAGAACATAACTATGCATGAGGGAGATGCTCCTTGGTTTAAAGATTTGTCTAATACATTTATGAGTCAGCTTACTGTTGTTGGTGTCTAAACAAACAAGCCTTTGGAGTTTTCTGTTAGTTCATCGGTTCAATGGGAAGGTGTTTCAATGTTTAAATTTAGCAATGAGCAACGTGAAGACACTGAAATATCTAGTCTTTTCAATAGGGCTGTTGATGAAAGTTGGTCTTTGCAAGAACTTGTCACTTATTTCATCAAAAATGGTATTCTTGTGCGTAAATGGAGACCTTTTGATGTATCTGCTGATTCAGAATGGACAGTAAAGTGTCAATTTGTAGTGCCAAAGGGTGTATAGAGCTTAGATATTAAGCATGGCCGATGCTACTCCCTTGTCAGGACACTAAGGTATCAGTAAGACTTGCAACAAAATTTTAAATAATTTTATTGGCCCAATCTTAGAAAATATGTCTCCAATTACTACAAGTCTTGTCATACATGGCAGTTTGTAGGGAAACTAAACCAAGTTATTCCGAAAGCACCTCTCCAACCAATACCTGCCTTGTAGGAGCCTTTTAGTAGAATATTAATAGATTGTGTAGGTCCACCCTTTTATTTATAAAATGCCCGTTCCAAGTCGGGAATACGACGGCTTGCCAAAAATGTTCTGTGTCGGATTGTGTTTCCCTGATTCAGTCAAATGTTATACGGATTTTCCTTACTGGTCTCTTTTTTTGATCGATTCGAACTTATGTTGTTACTTTTATTCCAAAAACTAAATCTGGTAACCAGTACATGTTAACTGTTATGTGTGCATCGTAAAAGTTCCCTGAAGCTATTCCTTTAAGAAATATAAAGACTAAGGCCATAGTTAATGCTTCAGCTAAATTTTTAGCATTGTTTGGCCTACCTAAATCTATCCAATGACATCAAATTTCAAACTTTATGTTTGGTATTTTTCAACAAGTAATGAAATGCTTACAAATAAGCTACTTAAGCAATGGTATGCTACCCATAACTTGAAGGTATCACTATAGAAGTTTACGGTCGACATCACGATCTTGTGGAATGCTATGGGATATGTTTTTTTCAGATGACAACAGATCTTTCTCTTTGCCAGTAAAGCTTGTTTTTCCTGTACCGGATTTGACTTACATGTTCAACAAGGCGGGGGTCACATAAGAAGCAGGAGGTGCTTACTCTACCGGTGCACCTGATCTCACCCATATTCTTTATTAGGCCCGTGTTGTTCATTTTCGTATGTGTGCGCGTCATTTGTCATTTCTGTGCCGTGCTAATGTTTTGTCTTTCTTTTATTTGATTTTCCGATGTTGCCTTTGTCCTTTGATTACTCATTTAAGGCTGACGGTTCGATTCTCACTTACCTAGGCATTAAACAGTACAGATCATTGGTATATCACCCTGAAAGTCAAGGCGTCTTAGAGCGATTTCATCAAACCTTAAAAAATGATGCGGGCCTACTGTTTTTTGCATTGAAAAAAATTGGGATAAAGGAATTTCTTTTCTTTTCTTTGCTGTCAGAGAAGTAGAGATTTGGATTA
>MJUU01011815.1:130650-145607 GCA_002080025.1 Modiolus philippinarum | reverse complement strand
TCCGTTCAGGACTTGATTGTGGTGTATAAAATTGGCTGTAATTAAATTTGTATTTGATCTAAAATTATTTCAAATGAAAAATTCTGTAGTCTAGACATGTGTGAAAGTAAGCATGAATAATGATAGTTGATTTAACTAGTTTGAACTGAAAACACGGGTGCTCTGAATAGTATAGGCTGAAATTTTAACTCTATTTTGATCACTATTAAACACTTCTTGTAAAAATTTCTGTCGTTTAATTTTCATCAAAAACTGAGAATAGAAAGAAAACTTGTATATGTAAGATATATTAAAATTTTAGAAAATTCTACCGTCCCATTTTTTCTTAATTTAGAATAAAGTGGATAAAAAACAATAAAATTGCTGAATCTTTGCTATAAATTACCTCCCTTGGCAGAAATCTGACTTTTACATGTTTTCATTATCTTTGAACAGCATTGCAAAAATGGAGAGTAAAATGCACTCATTATAAATAACTGGATGTTGGGTATTTGTTTTCATAACAAAATTAATATTTATTTGCTGTGTGGAATTTTTTTTTTACAATTTTAGAATTTTGATATAACCTATTGTAATGATTCTATTTGTTTGCGTAAGTACTAAAAAAGTGAAAAACGGAGTTATCTCCTCCTACCCCAGGTCTACCCCCTTAAAGTTACTCGTGCTACGAAAAAGAAATGTCTTGAAGCTCAGAAAATTGATGAAAATAGCACTGATGGTTATGATAACAAAATACCAAAGTTACTGTTTATTTGTTTTCTGCATATTCGCATTTCCACAACTTGAGTCTCATCAGTGCAGATCAAACCAAAACATTTGGAAGTCCATTAACCGAAAAAATATGTTAAAACTGATAGAGAATAAATAACAAAAAATGATCTAATTAGAAAAGCCAAAATCAGCTTAGAACATAACTATGCATGAGGGAGATGCTCCTTAGTTTATACATTTATGAGTCAGCTTACTGTTGTTGGTGTCTAAACAAACAAGCCTTTGGAGTTTTCTGTTAGTTTATCGGTTCAATGGGAAGGTGTTTCAATGTTTAAATTTAGCAATGAGCAACGTGAAAACACTGAAATATCTAGTCTTTTCAATAGGGCTGTTGATGAAAGTTGGTCTTTGCAAGAACTTGTCACTTATTTCATCAAAAATGGTATTCTTGTGCGTAAATGGAGACCTTTTGATGTATCTGCTGATTCAGAATGGACAGTAAAGTGTCAATTTGTAGTGCCAAAGGGTGTATAGAGCTTAGATATTAAGCATGGCCGATGCTACTCCCTTGTCAGGACACTAAGGTATCAGTAAGACTTGCAACAAAATTTTAAATAATTTTTATTGGCCCAATCTTAGAAAATATGTCTCCAATTACTACAAGTCTTGTCATACATGGCAGTTTGTAGGGAAACTAAACCAAGTTATTCCGAAAGCACCTCTCCAACCAATACCTGCCTTGTAGGAGCCTTTTAGTAGAATATTAATAGATTGTGTAGGTCCACCCTTTTATTTATAAAATGCCCGTTCCAAGTCGGGAATANTACTCTTTTATTTAGGGGCCAACTCCGACCTACCGTTGGATGTTGGGTTTCCTCACCGTTCATTGAAGATCTTATGGTGGCTTTAAGTTGTTATTGCTCCCCTTAGGGTCGTTGTCTCTTTGACACATTCCCCGTTTCCCTTCTTTTTCTTATGTTGTCACTTTTATTCTAAAAACTAAATCTGGTAACCAGTACATGTTAACTGTTATGTGTGCATCGTAAAAGTTCCCCGAAGCTATTCCTTTAAGAAATATAAAGACTACGGCCATAGTTAATGCTTCAGCTAAATTTTTAGCATTGTTTGGCCTACCTAAATCTATCCAATGACATCAAATTTCAAACTTTATGTTTGGTATTTTTCAACAAGTAATGAAATGCTTACAAATAAGCTACTTAAGCAATGGTATGCTACCCATAACTTGAAGTCATCACTATAGAAGTTTACGGTCGACATCACGATCTTGTGGAATGCTATGGGATATGTTTTTTTCAGATGACAACAGATCTTTCTCTTTGCCAGTAAAGCTTGTTTTTCCTGTACCGGATTTGACTTACATGTTCAACAAGGCGGGGGTCACATAAGAAGCAGGAGGTGCTTACTCTACCGGTGCACCTGATCTCACCCATATTCTTTATTAGGCCCGTGTTGTTCATTTTCGTATGTGTGCGCGTCATTTGTCATTTCTGTGCCGTGCTAATGTTTTGTCTTTCTTTTATTTGATTTTCCGATGTTGCCTTTGTCCTTTGATTACTCATTTAAGGCTGACGGTTCGATTCTCACTTACCTAGGCATTAAACAGTACAGATCATTGGTATATCACCCTGAAAGTCAAGGCGCCTTAGAGCGATTTCATCAAACATTAAAAAATGATGCGGGCCTACTGTTTTTGCATTGAAAAAAAATTGGGATGAAGGAATTTCTTTTCTTTTCTTTGCTGTCAGAGAAGTAGAGACTTCAACATTTACCACCGTTTCAAAAGGAAAAGTTAAAACAGTTACTCTATGATTTTGAACATTTGTTTCCTGACATTCCGACTCGAACTGATAAAATATTTTATGATGTTGGTGTCAGTGATTCAGTACCGATAAAAAAAGCATCCATATCGATTAAATCCGATCA
Organism: Modiolus philippinarum; assembly: GCA_002080025.1. Lineage (NCBI taxonomy): Eukaryota > Metazoa > Mollusca > Bivalvia > Mytilida > Modiolidae > Modiolus > Modiolus philippinarum. The sequence continues at coordinate 142,952 of MJUU01011815.1, read as the reverse complement.
AACAAAAGTATTTGTTTAAAAAATGACTTTATTGAACCTAGCAAAAGCAATTGGAGCTCGCCTTGAATTCTAGTGCAAAAACCTGATGGAACTTATCGCATGTGTACGGACTATAGAAAAATAAACACTGTTACAAAAACTGACCAATTTCCGATTTTGCGCATTGATGACTGTATTAATGAAATTGAAAATGCTAAATACATACAAAAATTTGACTTGTTGAAAGGATTTTATCAAGTTCCTCTTACAGAACGTGCAAAAGAACTTTCCTCTTTTGTTACACCCGATAGACTTTTCCAACACAAAGAGATGGCTTTTGGAGTGAGAAGTTCACTGGCAACTTTTCAGTGTCTCATCAACAGTGCTATTTATGGAATTGGTGGATGTGAAGCATACATCGATGACATTCTTAAAGTTAGTGCTATTTCTAGTTTTCTTGCAGTAGATGCCAGTGATGTTGCCGTTAGTGGTGTTTTATTACAATAAGGTAAAGATGGTATAGACCATAGAAATTAAATAAACACCAAAGAAATAAGCCAACAATCGAAAAGAATGTTTGTGTCTGATTTTGGCTTTACAACATTTTTAAATTTATGTAACAGCTTCAGTTCAGCCTATTATTGTATATACTGATCATGACCTTCTTAAATTTATTCATAAAATAAAGATAAAAATCAAAGACTTTTGAGGTAGAGTTTTACTTTACAAGTTTTTAAGTGCATGCAAATCAAAATTTTGGACCAGAAGCAAGGTTTTGGAACTGACACTTTCCTTACAGTTTTAGGTCGGAAAAGTTGATTTCTATAATTTTGGCAACATGCCAAGTAATAGCATAAACACTGTAAAATTTGGTATTTTTAGTAAGGTAATTTCAAAGTCCTAGATCTCCTAAGGTAGGATGAATATTTCTATGAAATATGCCTTTTTATATCACTTTATATCAGAGCAAAGGTACTGTGAAGTATAAACCATGGATTACAAGAAATAATGGATCTACAATGAATTAAAAAATAGAATATTTTCACGAATATTTCGTAAAACTGTTAAACTCTAGCTCTATTGGACTTGACTACAGTGCTTCGCTAAAAGGTATATATGATTCTATATTGACTGATGGGTCATTTATCATGAAAATCATGCATTAGAGTACGCTTATATTATAAAATGGTTCCGGCACTTGAATCGATTTCAAGGGGTTCAGGCTAAAGAGGTGCCTGGCGCGTCCCCAGTTGAAAGATATGGTATACCATGTCTATTCGGGGTAGTCAGGTCATAATACGGAAAGCCTGACCGCAAACCATTATAGCAAAATGGTGTGGAGAAACCTGGGAAACCTTGGTTTGACGATGACTGTGATGATGCTCTGAAAAATCGGGAAGAGCAACTTTTCAATAAACATCCAACGACGGACAATCTTGGCATTTTTCGCTTTTTTCGTGCAAAAGCTCGATTTATCTTGAAACAAAGAAGACGCACTTCTTGGCGCAACTTTGTTTGTAAATTAAATTGCCACACCCCTATGAACAGAGTATGGAATATGGTACATAAAAATCAAAGGTAAAAATAGGAAAGCTAATGTCCATCCCATCAAAAACAGGCAAGATATTTTAACATCCGAAAAAAAAAATATTGCAAATAGAATTGGAGAAACTTTTTGAGAAACATTATTGCTCTAAAAATCTAGGAATTATTTTCCAGCGAATTAAGGAACAAAAAAAACTTAACTTTAAATCTTAAAATTAAGAGGTATATAACAGGCTTTTCTCGATGGATGAATTGAAAGAATCTTCAGATAAGGCACATGACACAGCATGTGGCTCTGATGATATCCACTATCAACTCCTCAAACACCTTCCTAATATATCTCTGGACATTCTATTAAAATGTTTTTAATAATATTTGGGAAACAGGTCAACTTGCACCTATGTGGAAACAAGCAACTATAGTACCTATTCCAAAACCGGGCAAAGACCATTACGAACCATCAAGTTACAGACCACTAGCATGAACTAGTTGTGTCTGTAAGACAATGGAACGGATGATAAACAACCATCTTGTTTGGTATCTAGAATCGAATGGTATAAATGCTAAACAATAAATGCCTCAAGGCATTAGATATTTTAAAAGTTGTGTCGAGTACCGACTGGGGTGCAGATAACACTGTTTTATTAGATTTATATCGATCGTTGATTCGATCAAAATTGGATTATGGATGTTTTATGTATGGTTCCGCCCGTAAATTATACATTAAATTATTAGATACCGTTCACCACCAAGGTTTGCGGCTTTCATTAGGTGCGTTCAGAACTTCTCTGTGGAGAGTCTGTATGTTGCAGCTAATGAACCATCTTTGGAAGACAGACGTATTAAACTTAAATTACAATATGCAACAAAGCTTACAGCGTATCCTTACAATCCTGCTTACAACTGTGTTTTCAAATCTCTTCACAAAGCTGATTACGAAAAACGTCCAAACGTTATAAAACATTTTAGTCTTCGTATCAGACCACACCTGGAATCTGCTAATATAAATTTGCACGAAATATTCCCTATAGAAACTGCCAAAAAAACCTCCATCGCTGAACCCAAAACCGACATTTAATTTTCAACTACGCAAATATAACAAAGATTGATACCAATCTTATGGTCATCCAGCAGGACTTTGCAAGAATTAAAATCTGAACATCCTGAATACTTGTAAATTTACACAGATGGCTCTAAGGATGGAGACAGAGTGGCTTCTGCATCCGTTTTTGGAGATCGTACTTTAGCTCTTCGACTACCATTCTCTAGTTCCATATTTACTGCTGAAACTTACGCTATTTACTCAGCTCTTAAATTTGTAGCTTTATCGCAATCAAATAAGTTAATGATCTGTTCAGATTCACTTTCACGTCTATTGGCAATTGAAAGTCGAAAAACAAAACACCCAATTATTTTGAAAATAGCCAAATTCTACAAGTCACTTGTAGCATTAGGCAAAGAAAACATTCATGTTTGGATCCCTAGGCATGTGGGGATCTATGGAAGCACAGTTGCTGACCAGGAAACCAAGGATGCAGAAGATGACGAGATTGCGGATTGTCCAGTACCGTACACTGACATGAAACCTGTAATCCTTAAATACATTTTAAAGTTATGGCAGTCAAAATGGGATCCGGAAATAAATAATAAACTGCATAGAATACAGTCAGACGTCGGTAAACAAGTCGGTTAAAGCCGTAGGGAACAGGTAGTGTTGACCCGATGTCGTATTGGACACATAGTTTTATCCTAAACATTGATTATCGATCTGAATGTATTCCATGCAATTGTCCTTATACAATCCAACATGTTTTAATTGAATGTGTAGATTTTGCCGATATCAGGCGTGATTTTTTATTCTGCTGATTGTCTTAAAGACCTATTTACAATTGTCGCTGGCGACAAAATCGTTCAATTTTTAAAAACAATCATTTTATTTATTAAGACTAAAATAGATTTATCTTAAAGTTTTAATATTGTAACAATTTAACGACATTTTCCTATTATGTTTATTTTATATTTGACACTTTTGTTTTACTTGTATAAAGCTATAATGGCTATATTGACAAATAAATTCCGCGAACACTTTATGTGCTCTTAGTATATATATAAGATCTTTGATAATCCGTGAAAATTTAAAACGCTAAAATTTTTGACTTGAATTTTCTATTCAAATCCGCGAAATTTTTGACCCGCGAAAATAACCCGCTATACGGTAGCTGAAATATTCCTGAAGTTGGCGTAAAACATCAATCAACTAATCTTGGGATTCAGTACCTCATCCAATATGGCCGCCAGTGGGTAACATAATTTACATTCGACCCTATTTGAAACAAAGTAAAAGATCTTCTTCTCAAAAGCTAGTAGTTTGATTATAACCAAATTTAGTCACCATTTCTTAGATGATCCCTTCCAAAAAGATATAGGAACGTTAGTAACTTATCCAAGTTAATCTTAAGCGCGGAACAAAGTTTAACATTGGAACCTTTGGAAAACCCATTTAAAGATATTCTCGGAAACTATTAGAAACACACTTAGTGATCTGGCTTATCCAATGATCTGGCTTATCCATACCTCATCCAAGATTACCACCTGTGCCAAACGTAGTTTATCACTTGACCCTATAGAAAACAAAATCAATAATGAGGTGTATGCTCTGTACTTTGTCAGTTATGGTGTACTTGTTCATGTGAGAATTTCTCATATGAATGCACTATCAAAATTCAACATTTGGCTTTCTTGCTTTGTAAAAAATTAAACTATTTTTTCTGGACGTCTGTAATTATGCTGTCCACATCTCCTGATTTTGATTGGCCAAGTTTTCTTACATTATCTGGATGAGTGCCCTGTGATCGTTTATATGTTGTTTTGTCTATTTCATTGGTGCCTTTGTCGGGCAATGGATATGAGTGTAAGAGTACTTCGCCTGTTATGTTATGCTTGTTGACAACCCCGCATCCATCAAAAATAATGATGGGGATGGATGTGGCGTTGTTCGACATTCAGCAAATGAATTCCGCTTAAACCGGTGCTTAGGGCCGTCTTGAACTTACTGTGAGGTTAGAGCGTTTGCTCTTTGTTGAAGGCCTCATAGTGACTTCAAGATGAAAAACAACAATCAAAGCGTTGTTCCATTTGCTTAATCTTACCACGTATTTATAGAGATTTTGTCCCATGTACATTTACTCCATATCCCTTTATTTGTTTATTTCTCAAAAACTATTGTCAAATTAAAACTAAACATGATCACGATGGTCTTTAGATGCTCCCCTTCACGAAAGATCCTGACAGGTCCTTTTCTCATCCAAGATGGAGGCCATCGGAAACATAGTTTAACCTTGAATCCATTAAAAGACTTAAGTCTCGGAAACCTCCCATTCAGTTTAACAAACATGAGTGCAACAGTACTTGGTTTGTCCTGTTGGAATTTGTAACTGGCAGATCTAAATCAAATCTAATGTGCATGGCCAACAGCTGGGAACATTGTTTAACAATGGACCCTAATTGAAATTCTTATGTCAGCCATTGTCTAGGTGAGCAATACAGGCTCTTGAGAGCCTCTTTTGTTGCATTTTAAATGTTGATCATCATTTGGAATGTGACCCTGTATCACCTCTTTTTCAGAGCAAAATAAATGAAAAATAAAATGTTTTAAATACTGGTGGTTTAAATGTATCTATTTTTTCCAGTACAACCTTAAATTTACCTTGAAGACAGTTTATTACATATTGATTTACTACGGAAGTATTGAGGGGATAACTGACTTTTTTTACATACTAAGTCATGGCCACATGATACCTATATCGTGGCCACTCGATCCCATGGCATACTACATCATGAATATGAGAGAGCTATCTCATACCCATGAGATACCATCTCGTTCCCACTACTTACGAAGTCGTGGTCATGAGTTAGCCAACTCGTTCCCACGAGATAATATCTCGTCCCATCGACAAACTAACTCGTTCCCGCGAGATACTAAGTCCTGGTCACGAGAGAGTAATGTAGTGGCAACGAGATACTAATTCGATCCCACGACATATACAGTAGAGGCGACGAGATATATATACATCACAAGGCTTTAAAAAAACGAGTTTAGCTCATACTCATAGCTATCATGTAGCCACGTCTTCGGTCATTGGAACGAGATAGTATCTCGTGGCCACGACATAGTATTTCAAGGGAACGAGTTAGTATCTCGTGGCCACGACATAGCTATCTTTTGGCTTCCACTTAGTATCTCATCTTAATTAAGGAGAAATATTTGCACAATAGGATAACTAGACTTAAATATTCATTTTGAATTAAGATATTAATTATATATTTATTTTTAGAAAATTCCAAGCTCTGCAGAAGTTTGTTAAAATTCGATAAAATTAGTATGCTTCAAAAATGTAGATAAAATTGGATTCCGTGATTGGAATTTTAAAAACATCAATTTCATCTTTAAATGGCATAAAACAAATAAATTCAATATAATTATTTTTAGAAAATTCCAAGCTCTGCAGAAGTTTGTTAAAATTCGATAAAATTAGTATGCTTCAAAAATGTAGATAGAATTGGATTCCGTGATTGGAATTTTAAAAACATCAATTTCATCTTTAAATGGCATAAAACAAATAAATTTATTGTAGGTTATGTCCTACCTTGGGAGATTTGGCTTTAAGTAAAGACAACATGGCCAAGGTATAGAAAATAACCAGTACTTTATGGTTAATAAATACGTTATTAATACATTAAAACATGACCAAATGCCACACTAGATAAATATTATGCCTTTTGTGCAACATTAAGCATGAAAAACTGAAGCCAAAAAACACACTTTCGAGCAATATTTCTGTATTTAGCCTCAAAATACTGAGTATAATAGTAAAGATGGCTAATAGAAACACCCCAGAAATGTTTTAGTTGTTAAATTTAGTTCAATTTAATATACTCCTGAAGATAACTGGAAAATTGAAACAATTTCGAAACATTGCTTTAGGTCGACTTTGCATGGTTTTCTCTTATTTTTTCCGAGACATGCACTTAATTTAGACATAAGACATATATAAGGAAAAGATAATGTCGTTGCAGATGCATAGTAAAGAGTTTAATAAATTTTATAACACCTCATTGTATATAGATTTTTGTTATTCAATGTTTTTCATTGCATTCAAACATTTTCTTTTGGGGGAGATGTAATAGTAAAGTGAATATTGTAAATATTTTAAAATGTATTGTATTCATTGTTTTTATGTTGTAAAGTCTTAATATTATGTAATTTGTTTGTCTTTGTTATGTTACTTGCTTACAATACACAATTAAGGTTATTACACCTTATAACATGTAGAATTTTCTGGAATTTAAATTTCAATATTTAACACATTAGAAATTTCTGGAACAATCTCATAAAACCATATAAGCCATGTGATTGCTAGTAAATGGGCTGTTTTCTGGATGTTTCTAGATACACTATATGTATAAATATAAGGTAGCAGAAAAGGGTTGAGGCAGTAAGTTTATAAAGGATTATTACGCACATCTTTTGTATTGGAAATCGACATCCGTTGTTGTGAATCTTTTAATAATTATGAGGATTATAAGGAATATTCATCTGGACATTTTTTGGTGGACTTCATAATTGTCAGATAAGTTATATACGGTATATTTAATTTGTAAGTTATTTTTTAGCGTATTAAAAAACCAGTTTTACCTAATTTTGTTTTATCATTGCTGACAATTTACAGGTAATTTCTACCTCATACAAAAAGTAGTCCCTAGGTGGCCACTCAAAGGTTCCTACTTCATCCAAGATGCATGCCAGAAGAGAACATGATTTAACATAGTACCCTAATGGAAATGCATTCAAAGATCTTCTCCTTTTGAAGCTCTTGAACAATTTTAAGCAAGTTTTAATTTAGTATTCCTTCAGTGGTCCCCTTTAAAATTTGTGATTTTTTTATTCCTACTTTATCTATGATGGCTGCAAGTATGAAACCAAGTTTAACATAGGACCTATGGAAAATGCATCTTAAAAATCTTCTCTGGAACAACTTGAACAATGTTACCTATAATAGATCTTACAAGACGGTAGATTGGCCCTTTCAAAATTTGTAATTATTATCTTTCTACCTCGTTCAAGATGGCAGCCAATATTTAATTTTTTTTCCACAGAAAATGTAAGATCTGGTGGGCTGATGTAAAGTATTAATAATTGGTTGGCTCTCGGGAAATGACGAACAAAACCATTGGCCAGATGAGTGATACAGGCTTATTTTAGCCTCTATTTCAAATGACATTCGATATTTAATTTTAGAATCTTTGTTTCCATTAGTTAAATAATAATAAAATTTTGTTACTTACTTACTCCCTTCTGTTTTTCAAAATCGCAAGGTCAAGGTCATGGTACAACGGCAGGAAATTGTCACAGAAATCACAGGAGACATCTGGAAGATTATTGAAGTGGCGAATCAAAGACAATAAAGTTATCTCTTGTTTTGTTTTGCCAATTTTTCTTGCAATTAACTCGACTGGTGCCACGTGGTTTAGTTTATAAGTTGTAAATGTCTTTTATGAGTCTTTTTGTCGAGCAACGACTGACAGCAGTTGTAAGAACACTTTGCCAGCTAATTTTATGTTTGCTGATAACCCTACATTCATGAACATTGATATAGCGTTTCTCGATTATTAGCAATGAATTCCGCTCAAACCGGTGCAAGAGTCAGGCCGTCTTGAACTTACTGTTAGGTATGGGCAAAGCTCATTATTTAAGGCCTCATGTTGACCTCAAGATGAAGAACAACAACTAAAATGTTGTTCCAAAACTTGGTTTAATCTTGTATTAATTTGTAGAGACTTTTTCTCATGTGCATTTGCTCCATATATTCCAATTGTTAATTGCACTTGAATCGTTATTGATAAAGAAAAAGACAACGGATGGCCGAATAAGTGACATTAGCAAGTTAGTGTATAATCGTGTTCAACAATTTAGATATACATGTATATGTAATAATTATTTTAAGCCTGGAATCGGTCGTTTGTCAGAAGTAAAATCTTCAATATCAAATTGGTAAATTGTTCTCTATTAGCTCCTATACATTTTAAAGTATATGGATTTCAAAATGTTTTGATTTGATCTGCAATGAGGAGACACAAGTTACCGAGATGCGCATATGCAGAAACTACACATGTAAATCAACAGTAACTTCGGTATTTTGCTATTTATTACCACTGGGCCGATGCCTCTGCTGGTGGACTGTTAGTCCCCGAGGGTATTCACCAACCCAGTAGTCAGTACTTTGGTGCTGACCCGAAAAACCGACTTTAATGGAAACTTGAAATATCTAAATTTTACAAAATTTTAAACAAGTTTCTAATTTCTAATATTGTTACTGTTAAACCAAAATTTCTTCTATTATGTTTTAACATTTTACAAATTTTTTTTACTTGTGTAAAGCTATATGGTTTTATATTCGTATCTATTAAAATTGTTCAATATACTCAACAGTTCTCGCCACAATATAGCTGAAATATTGCTGAAATTGGCGTAAAACATCAATAAATCAATCAATCAATCAAAATTTTGTTTAAAACTGAGGAGGGCCTCCTCACGCATAGCTCTGTCCTTAGCCGAATTTTGGCTTTCTATTTAGGTCCTTTTGGTTATTTGTTCTGTATCAGATTTTACACGTTTTACGGTAAATGGACTTCCTAATATTTTGGTTTGATCTGCACTGATGAGACATAAGTTGTCGAAATGTGCATATGCAGAAAATAAATTAACAGTAACTTCGCTATTTTGATATTTATTACCACTGGGCCGATGCCTCTGCTGGTAACCTTAAGTCCCCGAGGGTATTCACCAACCAAGTAGTCAGTACTTTGGTGCTGACCCGAAAAACCGACTTAATTGAAACTTGTTATAAATGTATCTAACTTTTACAAAATTTTGTTTAAAACTAAGGAGTATCTCCCTCACACAGCTCTGTCCTTAGCCGAATTTTGGCTTTCTATTTCGGTCCTTTTGGATTTTGTTCTCTATCAGATTTTACACTTTTTAACGGTAAATGGACTTCCTAATATCTTTGTTTGATCTGCAATGATGAGACTTAAGTTGTCGAAATGCGCATATGCAGAAAATAAATTAACAGTAACTTCGCTATTTGTTATTGGTACAGGTATTCCCCGAAAAAAAGCGGCTGCCACGTGTTTACTTGGCATAGGTATTTCCCGAACTAGGGGCTCACATAAGCCTTTATTCATTGTCACCAAAAGACCACCCATTAATACAATGAATCAGTTCACCAGATTTTACAGTTTCAATCTTGGATGAGGTACAAACATAAAAATCACAAACTTTGAAAGGGACCACCAAAAGACAATTGTAAGCAGGTTTTATTCAAATTTGCTTAGTAGGTTCAAAGGAGAACACATTTGGATGCATTTCCCATAGGATCCCTATGTTAAACAATGTTCCATGGTGGCGGCCATCTTGGATGAGGTACGACCATAAAAATAAAAAAAAATTAAAGGGACCACCCAAGGACTATTGTGACTAAGTTTGGTTCAATTTGACTCGGTAGTTTCAAACGAAAAGAAATTTGGATGCACTTCCCAGAGGGTCCATATGTTAAACTATGTTCGCCACTGGCGGCAATCGTGGATGAGGTACTATTGTGTCACAATTTGGTCCCCATTGGCTCAGTGGTTTCAGAGGAGAAGATCTTTGAATGTATTTTCCATAGGGTCCTGTGTTAAACTATGTTCCCTAATGGTGGCCATCTTCGATGAGATTGGAACCTGCTAGAGATATGTAGAAATTGTAGTCCTTGAAAAGCTCAACACTTTTGCAATTCACATTTGACCTCTATCTCAAACAGTTTTTGAAATAAAAGTAAAAACGTTAAAAAATCGTGAAAATTCAAAGAAAAAGAGGCAATAACTCCTATGTGGGTCGTAAGATTTTCTTCAAAATTGCGGGACATGAAGAAATTACTATGCTGACCTTTTTTGTAATAAAAACTTTACTTATCTTCTACCATTTTCAATACATAAGACTAAAAGTAAGGAAAAAAACGAAAATTTTACGGAAAAAGGGCAATAACTCGAAGACGGGTTATCCGATTTTCACTTCTATCTTCTACAATTTTCAATGTATAAGACTAAAAGTAATTAAAAAACGAAAATTTTACGTAAAAGGAGCAATAACTCAAAGACAGGTTATCCGATATTCTCCAAAATTGCAGGGCGGGTAGATCTCATCATGCTGATCAAGTTTTACCTCATGTCAGATTTTTGATATCTGTAATGGTTTTTGAGTAATTCGCAAAAAAACAGCAATTAACCCCTATGTTTTTTTTTAGTAAGAACTACCACGCTGTTTGGTCTACGGACATTAAAATCACATACTTGAAAGTGCATACTCTCGTGATGATTCAGGCCAAGTTTTGTTAGTATTGGCCCAGTAGTTTCAGAGGAGAAGATCTTTGAACAAGAGGCTCTAGAGAGCCTGTATCACTCTCCTGGCCCTTGATTAACATAGACATTTTATGTTAAAGAGTCATTATATATAATTAAACTATAAATCCAATATCCCTAATTAGTTAAAGGGGAGAAGACCTCTGTTAGTTTAACATTGGACCCCATGGGAAACACTAAGTTCCCCGCTGGCTGCCATGTTGGATATCGCGCTGACCTGAAAAACACCTTTTTGCAAGGGACCACTCAATGACTATTGCGGCCAAGTTTTGTTCCAAATGGCTTAGTACATTCAGAGGGGAAGATCTTTGAATGTGTTTTCCCATATGGTCCAATGTTAAAACTATGTTCCCCACTGGCGGCCATGTTGGATATAGTGCGATCCTGAAAAACATTTTTTTTGCAAGGGACCACCTTAGGACTATTGTGGCCAAGTATGGTTCCAATTGGCTCAGTAGATTCAGAGAAGAAGACCTTTGAAAGTGTTTTCCCATAGGGTCCAATGTTAAAACTATGTTTCCCCCTGGCGGCCATCCTGAATATCGCGCTGACCTGAAAAACACATTTTTTGCAAAGGACCGCCTAAGGACTATTGTGGCCAAGTTTGGTTCCAATTGGTCCAGTAGTTTCATAAGAGATGATCTTTGAATGTGTTTTCCCATAGGGTCCAATGTTAAACAATATCCCCCGCTGGCGGCCATGTTGAATGTAGTGCAATCCTGAAAAATACATTTTTGTAAGGAACCACCCAAAGACTATTGTTGCCGAGTTTGGAATCAATTGGCTCAGTAGTTTCAGAGAAGAAGATTTTTGAAAATGTTTTCCGATAGGATCCAATGTTAAAACTATGTTTCCCACTGGCGGCCATCTTGAATATAGCATTGACCTGAAAAACATCTTTCTTGCAAAGGACCACCTAAGGACTATTGTGGCCATGTTTGGTTCCAATTGGCCCAGTAGTTTCAGAAAAGAAGATCTTTGAATGTGTTTTCCCATAGGGTTCAATGTTAAAACTGTGTCCCCCTCTGACGGCCATGTTGATTGTAGCGCAATCCTGAAAAACACCTTTTTTGTAAGGGACAACCCAAAGACTATTGTGGCCAAGTTTGGTACCAATTGGCTCAGTAGTTTCAGAGAAGAAGATCTTTGTAAATGTTACCCATAGGGTCCAATGTTGAAACTATGTTCCCCGCTGGCAGCCATCTTGGAAATTGCGCGGACCTAAAAAACACCGTTTTTGTAAGGAACCACCCAAGGACTATTGTGACCAAGTTTGGTTCCAATTGGCTCAGTAGTTTCAGAGAAGAAGATCTTTGAAA
>MJUU01011815.1:69713-119783 GCA_002080025.1 Modiolus philippinarum | reverse complement strand
ACAATCCTAAGTATTTAGAATTTTGTAAAATTATATCGTAAAAAACATGAGTCTTTGACATTTCAGGAAATTTACCAAAGTTGGAACCGGAATAAAAATTCCGAAAGCTTTTTGCACATCTACAGACTATACGAAACTATTCTGCTACAAAATTCACTAAGAGTTCACGTCACATGCCACTTTTGTCAAAACAGACTTGGGTTCTTTGTCAAAATAGATATTTTAGAACCTTTGTCAAAATATACATCTTTTGGTCTTTTGTTTGCACCAAGACCAATATAAACCATCTGAAAGGAAATATAGTATACAGTATATAAGAAACAATTCTTAAGCAAAACAAAAATACTAGATCTAAAAAAATACAGGAGGAGTCGCAAAAAATATGACGGATGGATATACACACGGAATGACGAGATTAACGAAATTATTACCAAGTTTTTATACCCAGCTTCTAATCTCCTGGTAGCTATTCAGTCGTGTCATGTAAAGTCCGCAGATTTTCTACCAACTATTCCAACAATTCAAAGGAAGACTGCACAATATTCAGATACAAAAATAGCTTCAATTGTATTCTTGCACCATAAAAAAAGTCGTATATTGTTTCAGCGTTTGTTGTCTCTGAATTTCAAGGTTGGCCCAGATATATAACATTGTGCGAATTGATATTCATAGGTTTGGTCATAAGGTGACATTTAAATAGAACATGCATTATTACTAAGTATTTTGCAAGACAGATAACATAAATCTCTAATTTTAATCTTTATTATTAAAAAAACTCGCTCCTATATACCCTCTGCCTTCAGGATCTCGAATTTTAAAACAATGATAAAAAAATATTGTTAACTCTCTCTAAAATGTATGGGCAAATGTTCAACGAAGAAGAAAATAAACTGATGAGGCTATAAATACCTATACTACCTTCCTGTAATAACGAAGGTAGTCAATCCACGAATAAATCTCTTCAGCTACAAACGCAGCTTACAATCTGGTGTTAGAATTATATTTATAGTGACAACAGATCGATAACACATATAATTTGTAGAATACAAATTTATTTATGTTTGTAAAATAAAAGTGAACAAATATCTGACACAATATAATTATAATCCGTATATAGAGTATAAATTAATTTATTATATACTTAGCGAAGATATGTTCTGTTTTGCATATGTAATATAGCCGAAAGTTAACAGACCATATCATATACCCAGTCTGATATGGCCATATCAGACCGCCTCGTTCTTAAATATCCATATCAGCCCGGTGATATAACTTTTTTCAGTCCGGGTGTGATGATAACTCCTAAGTGGAAGTATATAATAAACAGATTAAGACATGGCCTTTTCCATATCAACCCGGTTATCATCCCTTGACCAATATCAGCTCTCGGCTGGCGCCTCTGGCTTATAACCGTGCTGATATGGAAAAGCCCATGTATAAATCTCAAAATATTAAACGATTAATGTACGTAGCCTTAATGAATAAACAAAAGTGGAAGATTCTGTTTTTATTGCGGGATGACCGCATTTCAAGACATAAATATTTTGATCGGTTTTATTTTGACTTTGACGGTCTTTAAAACAGTCAAAGTATGTCTCATAGCAATTAATGGAATTAAAGTGCTTAGTACGAAAAGATGTGGTTAAAATGCATGAGCGCTCAGGCATCTTGATCACCTCTTTTCTTACGACTTTAATTCAATACATTACACTTAAATATAGAAATGAAGAGATTGAAAATGTAACTGAATATAAATATTTGGGCATAATAATAAAAAATAATGGAAATTTTTCACACAGTACTACAAATCTTGCAAAAAAAGCAAGAAAAGTCTTATTTGCCATGAAATCATATACAAGTTCTCTTAAAAGACTGCCAATAAATGTTGCAATTAATCTTTTTGACTCTCTAGTTAAACCAATTGCGACCTATAATGGAGAACTTACATTTATGGACATGTATATTACTAGGTTCAGAGCTAAAAAAAAAGAGCAGCTATATCAGGAAAACAGATTGATTATTTTGACTTTATTGATAGAACCCCTTTCGAAAATTTACATCTATCATTTTGCAAATATATACTTGGAACAAAGAAAAATTCCTCAAACCTTGCTGTTAGATCAGAACTTGGAAGAATTCCAATTGAGTTTTCAGTTAAATTTCAAAACTAGATTAAACACAAATACAATAAATCCACTTGTAAAATAAGCCTTTTTATTAACCAAAAACTTAGATTCAAGTGGAATATATTCTTGGTTTACTTATGTTAAAGATATATTATCTGAAGTTGATGTAGACTTACATAAACTTCAAAATTGTACTGACTTAAAACAAATAAATTCTGTTAAGAAATATATCAAATCAAAACTAAAATATTTTTTATGATTCTATTATAGAAACAAGATTTTCTTCTGAAGAATATCTAAATATAAATAACTTTGAATTTAGAAAACTCATAACTAAACTCAGAATAAGTGATCATACTTTACTCATAGAAAAGGAGAGGCATTTGAAAATACCTAGAAATGAAAGGCTCTGCCAAAAATGTAAAGTAATAGAAGATGAACAACACTTCATATTACATTGTGTGACCAATAATTGTCTCAGAATGTCATATTTCCAGTTTCAATGTTCGCAAAATTTAAATTATATGCAATTATCAGATGAAGACAAATTCAAACTTATTTTAAATCCATCAACACCAACACAAGTAAATAAATTAGGTTCCTTTTTGAAAAAGTCATTAGATCTGAGGACAGGGGACTCTTAATGTTTATTTACTTGTACATATCCGTATGATTATTGTTTTTTTTTTCTGTCATTTATTGTTTGTATAATAATTGTTTATCACAAACTATATAGTTTAAAGATAATAAAAATTTGAATCTGAACTTAAACCTACTTTAACTATAACAAACAGTTAACAACAAAAATAATTTAATAGATTTAATCCTAAGAGTGTATGTCGGAAAATTTGAACGAGGCAATTTCAAATCTATCGTATAAATATCAAATTTCTCGTAGAAATACTCTATTTTAACATTTTTTTAAATTAAATTATTATTATCTCAAATTGTAATACAAATCAATATGTAAATAAGTTTACTCACCGTCTTTCCTTATTGCTCGTTTTTGTATATTATCATGTAAATTCCTACCAAATGAACTTTCTTCACGTTCATGTGTAGGAGACCCTGCTGTAATTATAAAAAATTGTATAAAAATGGTTCTTCAAGGAGAACATTTATTCAATTTGCAATTAATGCTATGTCTGATAATGATTTTGATTCGCAACAAACTGATTTACCTCACTCGTGTTTTGAAATTTAATTTACGAGGCAATATTTCTTTCGAATAATATGATGAACTATCTTAATGAAATTACAAGGTTCTTAGCCCTTTATTTATTTCTTTATTTATGCCCTTTTAAGAGGAAAGACACTGATAACTGAAATATTTTTTGTCGTTTTATTAGCTCGACTGGCCTAAAAGGCCATGTGAGCTTTTGCAATCATCGCCGTCCGTCCGTCGTCCGTCAACAATTTGAAAAATCTTCTTCCCTGAAACTGCGGAGCCAATTGTCACCGTATGTAGAATATAAAATAATATTAACCGATTAATGTACGTAGCCTTAATGAATAAACAAAAGTGGAAGATTCTGTTTTAATGGCGGGATGACCGCATTTCAAGTCATAAATATTTTGTTTAGTTTAAGGTTCCACTAAAGTCAAAAATTAGGACACACAATAAACATAAAACTTTTGCCTGTAATTTTCAAGCTACATGAAATATATTGATAAATAATAAAGAAATGCATTCTTTTAAACATAATTTACATGTACTCGCTGCATAAATTGTAAATTAATTCATATTTAAGATTCTTTAGCCAATTCTTTTCATTGGGTACACACTCAAATTTAAAAAAAATCAGGAGGTCAGGAAAACATCTAATTCTTTTTGAAATTGTTCTGGATGAAAACTATGATGTGTAATGCAAGGCAAGCTAACCATGTTTTGTCTAGTAGCATATGTTTTAGAGAAGAAATTTTGTAATTTCTGACCCGAATGTGTGGAATAACTTCCCCTATGTACCAAAATTGAACTGAATCTCGAAAATGAACAATAGTCCTAACTAATCGGCATTACCTTGCCCTTGCTTAGATATTAAGGTATATGTCCACAACAATTTTGAAACATGGAAGTCCTTTATCAGACCTCCTGATTTTTTTGAAAATTTAGTGTTCCCCAAATGAAAAGATTCGCCTATAAAATTAAAAATTCAACTTTCTTTACAATTTTCTCTGTATCTACGTGTAGATTATGTTTAAAGGAGTGCATTCCGCAATAATGTTTTACTACATTTCTTGCAGCTTGAGAAATACAGACAAATGTTTTATGTTTACTGAGTGTCCTAATTTTTGACCTTCAGTGGAACCTTAAGAGTAATAAATTGAATTAAAGTGTTTCGTAAGAAAATGCCTCTACGCTCAGGCATCTTGTCCACCCCTTTTCTTACGAAGAACTTCAATTCAATTACTCTAAAACATACTTTAACATATGTGTTATGGTCTCATGTTCATTTACTCCATATCCTTTCGTAAAATATTTAATATACAGCAAGTAAATTTACAGGTTACAATAAACCATTAGATGATATGGGCGCATACATTTTATGAAGAGAAGATGCAATGGAGATTTCAAAACATGGCTTTCTGTGATTTGTTTGTTAATAAATGTGAATTGCGTGGTTTATCTGAAACTACTATAACATGGTAATGTTTGCAAAATCATATATTCTTTGTATTCTTGATCTGCCATATATGGGAATGTTTATTTCAATGGCTATATTTGGCGGTGATTTTGTGCGAAATCGACGGTGGTCACTAAAAACCGAAAATTACGATGAGAAAAGCAATCGGAAGCCCCTGTTTTTTTCTTGCCGAAAGTTTTCTCGGGTAACGAAGTTCAGTAATTAATAATGTCTGGGATGAAAATTTATTTGGTGAATTCTGTAGACCAGGATTCGTTACTATTGTCGCCTAGGGGAAAATTAATGGTTTATTGTAACCTTTACAGTAACTTCGGTATTTTATTATTTAACTATAGCAAACAGTTAATTACAACAGAAATGATTTAATGGGTTTAATCCAAAGAGTGTACATGTGAACATTTTAACGAGACATTTTCAGATTTATCGTATGAATATCAAATAGAAATGATCTATTTAAACATTTTTCAAAATATATCTGCACTGATGAGAAATAAGTTATGCAGAAAATAAAATAACAGTAAGTTCGGTATTTTGTTATCAAAATGAATCATTGTGATCTGAAACTGTAATACTCATCAATACGTAAATAAGTTGACTCACCGTCTTTCATTATTGCTCGTTTTAGTATATTAACATGTAAATTTT
This sequence comes from Modiolus philippinarum, assembly GCA_002080025.1. NCBI lineage: Eukaryota > Metazoa > Mollusca > Bivalvia > Mytilida > Modiolidae > Modiolus > Modiolus philippinarum. The sequence goes on along the minus strand of MJUU01011815.1, from coordinate 114,367 downwards.
TGCCAAATGACTTTTCTTCACGTTCATGTATAGGAGACCCTGCTGTAATTATAAAAAATATGTATAAAAATGGTTCATTAAAGATAACACTCATTCAATTTGTAATCATAGCAATGTCTGATAGTGATTTTGATTCGCAGCAATCTAATTTACCTCACTCGTGTTTAATTTACAAGGCAACATTTCTTTAGTAAATGATGAAATACAAGGTTCTATGCCCATTGCAGAGGAAAGACACTGATAATTCATCTTTTTTATTAGCCCACCTGGCCTAAGAGGCTTTTGCAATCATTGTCGTAGGTCAACAATTTCAAAAATCTTCTCCCCTGAAACTGCTGAGCCAATTGTCCCAAAACCCGACTCCGCGATATGCAGTTTCAAAATTCTATTTGATTAGTCCGAAGACCAAACAACATGACCGCTTTTTCTAAAAACAGAATAAAAGACTAAATTGCTGTTTTTCGCAAATAAAATAAAAACCGTTCAAAATATCTTACGAGGCAAAAATGATCACAATAGAGATCTACCCGCCCTGCAATTTTGAAGAAAATCCGAATACTCGTCTTGGGAGTTATTGCCCTTTTTGCGTAAAATTTTCAAAATTTAAAGATATTTTACTTTTTATGAAGAAAACTATGCACATAGAAGTCAACTTCAAAAATGTTCAGCATACCGAGCTCTACTTTTCTAGAAATTTTGAAGAAAATCTAAATGCCCATACAGGAGTTACTGCCCTTTATTTGTCAAATTTTCCTAATTTAATACACTTTGTCTTATATTTCAAAAACAATTTGACATAAAGGTTAATTTTAAAAAGCATACGTGTTCAGCTTTTCAAGAACTACAATTGAATTTCTATATATATTCAAAAGGTTCCCATCTCGTCCAAGATGGCCGCCATCGAGGAACATAGTTTAACACAGGGCCGTTTATGACAATGTTGTGAAATGTTACTTCATGAAAACCATTTCCTATATCAAGTTGTTATGAACTAGGCATGGAAGCATAATTTTCATTAAACAAAATTAGGGTTTCAGCACCGATCATAAATCCAAGATGTCCACCACTGCATTCTGAGATCTTAGTTACATCGTCCGTCCAACGTCGTCGTCGATCAACAATTTTAAATATCCTTTCCTCTGAAATAGCTGACCAAATTATAACCAAACCTGGCTGGAAGCATCACAAGGGTTTGCAGTTTAATAAGTGCTCGATTGGTTGGAAGACCAAACAACAAGACCGTTGTTGCTAAAAATAGAAGGTAAGAGTAAATTGCTGTTATGCTTTTTGGTTTTTTTTTTACAAATGAGTCAAAAACTGTTACAATTATCAAAACTTTGCGGAGTAGTAAAATTATCAGCAAAGTAAATTCTAGCTGACTTGCCATTTTCAAGAAAATTCGAAAACCCATCTTAGATTAATTGCATTTTATTTCAGTAAAATTTTCAAAATTTTGATATATCTTATACTAAAACAGACAGTAGTCAAATTTAAATTGGAAATACGTCCAGTATACCAAGTTCTACTCACATGGAAATTTAAATACCCATTAAAGAGATATTACTCTTTATTTGTAAAATTTTCGTAATTTTATACATTTTTGAGTTATATTTAACAAGAGGCTCTCAAGAGCCTGTATCGCTCACCTGGGCCATTGNGCTGTTCAAGAAGATCTTTTGAATTTTTAAGAATCCACATTTGATTCACACCGCTTGTGGAGTAAGCTTTATTACAGTAATTTTTCAGGCCGTCTCTGACTGCGGTCAACAAAGTAGTGAGTAGCTGTGAAAGAGGTTTAGTGGTGCATCTGAAAGACCCGGGAATGATCGACTGAATCCGATCAAACAAAAGTACCTGCATGATGAAATTCAGTATTTGCTTAAAAAATTACTTTATTGAACCTAGCAAAAGCAATTGGAGCTCACCTTGTATTCTAGTGCCAAAACCTGATGGAACTTATCGTATGTGTACGGACTATAGAAAATTAAACAGTGTTACAAAAACTGACTCATTTCCAATTCCGCGCATTGATGACTGTATTGACAAAATTGGAAATGCTAAATACATTACAAAAATTGACTTATTAAAAGGATTTTATCAAGTTCCTCTTACAGAGCGTGCAACTTTCCGCTTTTGTTACACCCGATGGACTATTCCAATACAAAGTGATGGCATTTGGCATGAAAAATTCGCCGGCAACTATTCAGCGTCTCACCAACAGTGTTATTTCTGGAATTGACGGTTGTGAAGCATACATTGATGACATTCTTATATATAGTGACACTTGGGAAGAACATCTTAAGATACTCCGAAATTTTTTTGTACGTTTAAGCAGTGCTATGCTAACAGTCAACCTCTCCAAGAGTGAATTTGGATGTGCTTATGTTAATTATTTAGGACATGTTGTAGGTCAGGGCCAGGTAAAACCTATTGATGCTAAAATAAGTGCTATTTCTAGTTTTCCTAAACCTGAAAATAAGAAACAATTGATGCGTTTTCTGGGAATGGCTGGATATTATAGAAAATGGCTGGAAAATTTTGTCAAAACTTTTCTTCAATTAGTGAGCCTTTGACTTAACTATTGAGAAAAAATGTAAAGTTTATTTGGTCTAAAAGTTGTGATGAGTTATTTGAAGAACTAAAAGCCATCCTAGAAAGTGCGCCAGTTTTAGCAACATCTAATTTTGATTGTCAATTTAAATTAGCAGTAGATGCTAGTGATATTGCTGCTGGCGGTGTTTTATTACAAGAAGGTAAAGATGGTATAGACCATCTAATTTGTTATTTTTCCAGAAAATTTAATAAACACCAGAGAAATTATTCCACAATTGAAAAAGAATGTTTGTCTCTGATTTTGGCTTTACAACATGTTGAAATTTATGTTACAGCTTCAATTCAGCCTATCATTGTATATACTGATCACAACCCTCTTAAATTTATTCATAAAATGAAAGATAAAAATGAAAGACTTTTGAGGTGGAGTTTGACTTTACAAGGTTTTAATCTATACATAAGACATATTAAAGGAAAAGATAATGTCATTGCAGACGCATTGTCAAGAGTTTGATAAATTTCGTAACACCTCTATGTTTATTTCAAATGTTTTTCATTGCATTCAAACATTTTCTTTTGGGGGAGGTGTTATAGGTAATTAAATGTTGTAAATATTCTATAATGCATTTTATTCATTGTTTTTATTTTGTATGGCCTTAATATTATGTAATTTGTTTGGCCTAGTTATGTAACTTGTTTACAATAAACAAGGGTCAAGGTTATTTCACCTTAGAACATATAGAAATTTCTAGAATTTAAATTTAATATTTAACACATAGAATTTTCTAGAGGTTTTCCATACATAATCATTCTAGTCATGTGATTGTCAGTTGATTAGAATGTTCTAGTTATATCTTGTGGATAGATTTTTCTAGAAATAATAAATGTATTAATATGAGGTAGCTGAAAAAGTTAAGTCAGTCAGTTTAATAAGTTTATACAGGATTAATTAGTTTATATAGGATTATCACGCACATCTTTCGTATTGGAAATCGACATCAATTATTGTGAATCTATTATCAACTATTTAGTGAGGATTATAAGGATTATTCTATTGGACATTTATTGGTGGAATTAAGTGAACTATTCGTTTGGATTATTACTTGGACTTCATTATTGTCAGATAAGTTATATATTGTATTTAATTTGTAAAAAAAATATTTTTTTTTCTGATTAAAAGTTAATTTGAGCCAATTTTGTTTTTCATTATTGCTGGCAATTCATTGGTCATTTCTACCACATAACACAAGAAACACTATCTCGACTGCCTTGTAATGGAGAAGGACATCGACAGTTCATCCGGAAACCATTCTTATACCCCTACTACAATATCAAGGAACAAGATTGTTAAAAATCACACTTCAGTTTTAGTATCCTGTGGCAGCAGAGCCAATAATGAAAACAATCGACTCCCTTGCATCTACTAGGTACCAAAACCTCATATTAATCCATACAAATAAAGATTCATGGAGGGGTAGTTAAGATGCACCACTTAAGATCTTTCACAGCTCCTCACTATTTTGTTGACCACAGATTAAGATGGCCTTAAAAATTACTATGATAAAGCTTTACTCTATATGTGTTGTGAATCAAACGTTGATTCTTAAAAATTCGACAGATCTCCTTTTATAGTTATCCTCAACCAGTCTTACTCATTGCCATTACATTCAAACTTTTGATTTTTCTACTCTTTATACAACCCTGCCACACAATAAACTAAAAATAGTAATTGCAGATTTAATACATCAATGTTTCTGCACTAAAATGGAGAACGCTGATGCATCTTTTTAGTAGTAGGGCACAGGCAAAACATATATTTGTAAGAACCACAATTATTCTAATTAGAACATTGAGCCTGACGTAATCAAGATGTTAGAATTCTTGACCGGCAATATTTTTGGAGGTCTTGTTTTCCAACATACAATAGGGTTCCTATGGGAAATAATTGTGCGCTACTCCTAGTTAACCATTTCCTTGACTAGTGTGAGGCCAAGTTTTTAAAAGGGCTTCCGCTACATAGACGATGTACTTTTTCTTAATAATCCATAATTTAAGGAATATTTCCATCAGATGTATCCAAAAGAGATTGAAATTAAAGAAACAACTGATGCATCTACTTCAGCTTCGTACTTTGATCTTTTGTTGTATAATGACGAAGATGGACGTTTGAAATATAAGCTATGTTACAAGCGTGATAATTTTAACTTCCCAACCGTGAACATTCCTTTTCTTAGCAGCAACATACCTACCTGTCCAGTCTTTAGGGTGTACATTTCACAGTTGATTCTTTACTGTAGAGCATGTAGCTTGTAGAATGATTTTTAACAGAGCAAAACATTGTCCAAAAAGCTGCTTAGTCCGGGATTTGATAAGCCTATGTTAAATTCTTCCCTTAAGAAATTCATTGGAAGTCACCATTACATCATTAAAAGACATGACGTGTCAGTTTCCCAAATAAAAGCGGACAAATTCAGCTAGATTCAGGTTTCCCCGGATTTGACTGCACCAGTTTTGGCTTTTTCCTAGATTAGCTCACTTACAGTGTGATGGGTGCTGTTAACAGAGAAGGACATGCTTTCCCTTCCGGTGCACTTGATGTCACTCTCAGTTTCATGTGAATCACCCTGTGAATGCCTTGGTTTTGAATGTTGCTTTTTTTAATTCTGTACTTTGTAGCTATCTAACGTCATTGCTTTCTGTGTTCTCGTTTTTTCCACATCTTTGGACTTCGATTTGTGTAAACACCACACCTTTGTTCCTTCGGTATTACCACTGAAAAGTGCGGGGATAATTCAATTACAATGGTAACATCGGAAAAGAAAGAAACAAAGACATAAGATAAGAACGGCACAGAAAAGACAAATGTAGATACACACACACACAAAGATGAACCCAATAAAAATATTGGTGACAACAGGTGCACCGGTAGAGTAAACATCTCCTGCTTCTAATAAGACATTCACCTTGTTGAAAGTATCGAATCCGGTAGTAGAATCAAATCCAGTAGAGGAAACAACAATTAACCTTTTTAAAGGGAAAGATCTGTTGTCATCTGGGAAACAGATATCCCAAAGCTGTCCACAAGACGATGATGTCTAACGTTAAACTTCTGTAGTGAAGACTTCAAGTTATGGGTAACATACACTTGTTCAAGTAGCCTATTTGTGAGCAACCGGGCTCTATCAAGGAAACCACTATATTGACCACATGCCCTTGAGGAGCGAATGACCTGGGCAATGTAAACTTAATATGCTGGCGCTGTTGGAATGTTGGTACAGAGAAAAGGGAAGTTAACTTTTCGAAGGGTGAAGTTATCTCGTATGTCATAGGGCTTAGTTTGAAGTCTAAAAGTGAAAAACAGAGTTATCTCTTCCTACCCCAGGTCTACCCCCTTAATATGCTGGCGCTGTTGGAATGTTGGTACAGAGAAAAGGGAAGTTAAGTTTTGGAAGGGTGAAGCTATCTCGTATGTCATAGGACTTAGTTTGAAGTCTACCTCAATTTCAAGATGAAGGTCAAGGACCGAGGCCAATCTTGAAGTGTACCGGTTTTATATTTAAACAATAATACTTGGGGGAACGGAATAGTGTATGCTAATGGTAAAAAGATGATTCAGTGTGTATGTGTGTGGGGGTGGAGGTGGGGGTGGTGGCGTGGGTAACCTTGCAACAGGTACATACGGATTGCAGACCTGAATTGTCTTTTATTTTTGTGTAACTTTTTGTATTTTGACTAAAAAGTATCAGGTTATGTGTGTATTTTTGATATGTACTTAAAATTTACACATCAAATTTTAGTTATAGTCAAACGTGATCGGCATTAGAAATAATCCTGACTTTGAAATCTTGAAAAAAATAGTTTGTTTAACGATAAATCCTGCTTTTACAGCCCACTTTTGAATTTATCCATTTTATAAGTTATAATAAATCAAGTTTGAATATGTAAAGTCGTCCTAAAGAATCTAAGTGCAATCTGTTAAAATGCCTTTTTGGTAGCATGATTCGTGAAAATACTCATAAACATATGTGTGATACGTGATTATCACAGCATTTTTCCGAAGAAAATGCGGGGATATTGTTTGGTGCCGTGCGTCCGTTTGTCCGTCCGTCTGTCCGTTAGATGGACCTTGTCAGTGGAACTTCTCATACATTTTTGGATTTAGTGTTTTAATTTTGATATAGAATAGATGATTTGCCAATTAATTAAGGTCCATGCAAGTTCTAGTCAAATTTTGTGTTATTTGGTCAAACCTTGAGAAGGAAATTACTCCTACACCGGACAAACAAACATTAAACAATCACACTTGTTTTAAAGTACGGTCTTCGTGCTTAGCCATCCTGGACAAAGTAGTGCCCTACACAATATTTATGATATTCTGCTGTAAGTTAGCATTTTTTTAATACTTTCCTACTCAATGAGAAGACAGTTCAAGTTAGTACAGTTGTTTATTTTTTTTACTTGAAACAAGTAGCACTTTAAAGAATGGTAAGTGCTATTGGGGATTGGGGTTTGAATTATGTTGCCGGCTAAACGTCTGTTAAAGATTAAACTATCATTACGTTTAATTAAAAATGCTTTATTTTTTGGTTTTTCACAAATAGGGAACCATTCTGTCCCCTTGAGATTATTCAAAAAGTTACCTCCCTTTTGGGTTTCGCTAAATTCATTCTGTTGATCGCAGAACTGGCAAATGGTCTATTGTTGCATATATACTGCAGATGCGCAATTAGCTTTTAGATTTTTGATATTGGTCTTTGCAAACAAGAGGCCCCAGGATGTCTATTTTGACACATGTGAGCTTTTAGTGGAATTTTGATGCATATATACTGCAGATACGCAATAAGCTTCCGGATTTTCGACATTGCTCTTTTTGCAAACAAGTCGCCCAAAGATGTCTATTTTGACACATCTGAGCTACAATTAAAACTAGATATGAAATTTGATGTGTCAGAATTTCCAGTTTGTCGAGCTCGAAACCGTTTAAATAAAAAAAATATTAATAACTCTCCTATATTACGATATTTTGAATAATTATTTGTTTCCGTAAACGTAATCTAATAATGATTGACATTTTTCCTATAATTAAGTTCACGATTTATTTATTTTATAATAATAAATTTACGGAAAACTGTTGCGATTTAGTTTTCGGGTATGTCTCGAATAGAGGAATAACTATAACATTTTTTAATTTAACTGGATAAACACAGGTAAGTATTTATCCACGAATAAAAACACTTGCCGGCAAAATGCAATTTTATATCTGAATAATTCATTTCATAATTATATTTTTCATTTTTTATTAAATTTGATTTTGTTTTTATACAATAAGTTAATTTAAAATGTATCATATACGTGTATATTAGACAGGTTATGACTATTTGTTAGGGTTTTGACAAGAGCTGGTATGAGAGTGGTCATAGCTAGAACGGGTCAGCTGAGAGCAGTCATGGCCAGAACAGACTTTACTAAAACGGTCATGGCCAGAACAGACTTAGGTAGAACAGTCATGGATAGAACAGGTCAGAGTAGACATGGCTCTGACCAGAACGGTCAGGATTCTAGCTATGACCATGACTGGTCAGGGCGGTCAGGATTCTAGAGCAGACTTAGAGCTGTTCTAAAACAGACTTGATACCTGTTCTAAGTTAACTTAGAGGAGCTTTTATGACTGCTCCAAGTTAACTTTATGAGAGGTGATGTCTGCACTCCACTGTAAATATTGACTGTCTATAATTTGGTTTCCAAATATTGAGAAAAATTAGGCCCAGTGTCAATAACCACAGTTTTCTGTGCAGGGCAGTGCTGGGATGGCCATCATTTCTGATGGCACCACTTCTATTTTACCATATTTCTGTACATGAGTTCAAACCAATCTTAGCAAGATACGTGATTTTGAAAATTCAAAAGAGTGCTTTCTTAAAAGGAGTACCCATCATAACCTCTAATTAAGGGAGGAAAACCTGATAATCAATTCAAGCACAAGAAAGCTTAGCATCCTACTTCTTACTTTTTATTTCTAACTTCTTACTTCTTATTTCTTACTTCTAACTTTTTACTTCTTACTTTTTACTTCTATGGCGTAATCTAGAAAGGTATCCGTTACGGTGATCTATCTTGTTAAAATTTCGAATTAATAGGTTCAAAGATTTAAATGTTACAACAATAAAATTTCCAGCATATAAGTAATGCTGATAGCAATAAATTGAATAATGATTGATTATTTGATTGACGTTATTGTTCGTCCAGCAATGCTAAAACGAAATACTAGGGAAAATGCAAGAGGTATGTGGTAGGGTTTATCGATCTCCCACAAGCTACCTAGAACTCTGTAGCAAGGGATGTTCTGTTTGTAAGGGTTTTTAAGAGCGTGATAACGATTTGCTTGTGTGTACTATACTGTCAGAACTAACGAATGAAGATGTACATTTTCTTGTAAAAAAACGTATATATCAATTTTTTGCAAACGTGCAACTCTAAAATTTAAGGAAAAGATTGTTTGATTAATTTATTGGCCGATTAATTAATTTGCTTCCTTATTTTTGATATCTAAAACAACAAATAAATAAACCTTCAGCATAGTTATTGATTTGAAATTGATTTTACCAGTCTCCTATTTTGAGACAATTATTTTCAAAGAACGGGGACTGAAAGTGCCCCACTTTTTTCAAGTATTCTATCAATTGAAACGTAAGATGAACACCCTTTTAAAACATAAGAACCAGCATTTTTTTTTAATTTAAGTGATAAAAGGGTTCATTTATATACGCTTTATCAGTTTAGTGGTCATTCGAAGGCCTACATACTGTCAAAATATTTCTTACATCTAACTTCTTACTTCTCACTACTTCTAACTTCTCGCATCTAACTTCTTATTTCTTAATTCTTACTTCTAACTTCTCACTTGTATTTTCTAGCTTTTTACTTGTTACTTCCATTTACTAACTTCTCACTTCTTACTTTTTGTTTCTTAGTTCTGACTTCTTACTCCTTCCTTTGTACTTCTATGGATACAAATTGTGCACCTCTAATTGCAGATCTTTTTCTTTTCTGTTACGAACGAGACTTCATGAAAAAACTTCAAAATGGAACAATACCAAACAGTGATAAACTTATTTCTATTTTCAATGATTACAGCAGGTATATTGACGATATCCTCACTATTCCCCAGTTTTTAGATTATGTAGATATTATTTACCCGCAACAACTAAAATTAAATAAAGCTAACAATGATTCTCAATACTGCCCTTTTCCGGATCTAACAATCATTATTGACTCTGTTAAAATAAAAACTAAGATATATGATAAACGGGATGATTTTAATTTCACTTTCACTTATTTATTTTTTCTTGACGGCGACATCCCTCTAGCTCCATCCTACGGGCTGTATAGTTCTCAACTGGAACGATTCGCAAGAGTTTGTTCTACTCTTGACGATTTTAATGAACGTAACCATACTATCTTAGCAAAACTTTAACAACAGGGTTACATATTTCATAAGTTGTTGAATACATTTAAGAAGTTTTATAACAGATATGAACATTTGATGTCTAAATATGGCGTTACTCGTAAACAGCTTATTGCTAAGGGCATTTCTAATCCTCGTTTTTACGGAAATGTTGTTATAAAATGCAAGAAATTGATTAAAAGTCCAGAAAAGCTGGGACGTAACTTACATTCTTTACGTAATAGGGGATATCGACAAGATACTCTGCTTGCATCCGTTAAATTAGCTTTGAGACCTAATGACCTGACATTTTGCACACACACTGGTCTCTCACTGATACTGCAAAGCAGATTGTGGCATGTAATTATAATTTTCAGCAATTGTAGGTGTTTCCTATTATCCATTTTTTTTTTACATTTCTAAGTAGTGATATTGGTCACCTCAAACCACTTTACCCTATAAGGTTAATATTAAAATTCCCTATTTTCCCTCAGTTTATGTAAAAGGATTTCTTTCTTACATGGTCAACGAATTTCCTTAATCACACTTTTTATCCATACTTACAAGCCAGCGTCACGATTATAGTTCATTGAAATAAATGTAGTGATGGGATGTGAGAGAAGTGGGAGACCTGGACACCTGGGGTTGGGCACCCAAGTTTTCCTAACAAGTTCTGTTCTTTGTAGCTAATCCTTACACATACCTCTATTGAACTTTCATTTTGAATTGGGTCAAATTTTTGCTTTCGAAAGCTTGCTTACTTTAATATTTAATTAACCCTAACCCAAACTCTTCTTTTAGCAGTTCGTTTGTCTTTTTAATGCTAATACTATCATTGACTTTGCTTTTGTTTATTCTGTCGACTATAAATTGTCTTTGTTATTTAGCTTTATGTTAAACCAAGTATCGTTTTTATTATAAACGTAACGAAACATTAGTGAGAATGGCGAAAATAAAACCTCGCGAATAGGTTTATGAATCAAAATCGCGAAATTTAAACAACGCGACAATATCCCCTTTTACAGTATTTATTTTCTCAAACTTTAAGCCTTTTTTGTCTTATTCTTATGTCTAATCCGAAACCTATGTTTTTTAACTCTATAAAATCGTTGTTTTTTTATTCATTTGAGTCCTAATGAGACTATTTATGTGGTTTCCTTCAGTTTCCCAATCTTTCCCGTATCAATACACTCTGTGCTTATTTTCGTTTATTTCAATAAACATCAATTAATCAACCAAATTTCACACACACACACACACACACACACACACATACACACACACACATACACACACCATTTGTCATATTTGTGATGGTTTAGGTAGGAGAGATGGATTAGATTGAGATATGTTTATTTCTCCAGCGATATATTTATATTAAATTCTTTTATCGAATTTTCCCCCTTTTGTAATTGCAATGCAGCAATTAATTTGCAGGTGTTTAAGTTCAGCTTTTTGGTCAATCTTGCTTTATTAGATTTTACAAATTTTTGGCTTATTGTCTTCCAAATATGTCGATTTGATCTTCACTGAAGAGACTTTAGTTGTCAAACAAAATGGCTTATTCAGAAACTAAATTTTAAAGTAACTCAGGTACTTTATTATTTCAAATGAAAATGTTGTTAAAAGGATGATGGCAAAGATTTCGGATACTTTTGAAAGTTCCATACATTTTGTATTTATTTTGTAAAAATTCTAAATATGTGACACCTTTAGAACAAATGTTGGACACAAACTTTAGGAATACTACCACAAATGCACTTTTATTAATTTGACAAGCTGACAAGCATATTAAATTAAATGAAACATTTTTTTCCATATTGTCAATGCAATTGTCTGCCTTTTTAATAAATTTGTAGCTAAAGAAATGTTTTATAACTATCCAGATAAAAATGCATAGAAACTAACAATTGAAATGAATTATACTAACAGCTAGCGAACCAAAATTGAAATGGGTAATAATTTATCTATACCAGGCAAAAATCAAAGACTGGAGTAAAACCATCAGTTATGTTCCCGTTTATATTTCGAAATTTGCAATATCTTAATATTAGAACATTTCTTTAATCCAAAGAAGTATCACTCTCATGCATAGCTGTGACCTTAAACAATTTTGACCTTTCATTTAGATGCAATTGGCCATTTGTTTTCTATTACTTTACTCTACCGGTGCGCCTGATTTCAGCCATTATTCTTAAAGATCATCTGTGTATGTGTTTCCTTTTTTTCTTTTCTGTATTGTATTTGTGTCTTTGTTTTCCGATATAACCATTGTCTGTGGCTGATTCTGTTTAGACTGACGGCTCAGTTTGCAGTTACTTTTACACATATTACACTTTACGGTCTTTCAAATGTTTTCATTTAATCCGCACTTATCAGACATAGGTGGTCCAAATCGAAATTTGCACAAATTAAGATAACAATAAATTCGGAATCATGATTTCTTTCAAATAAAAATAAGACAAATAATTATTGGGCAAAAGATAATACCGGAATGTACACTTCTTACAGACAATTTCAATGACTATCAGACAAATCCGTTTTAGTAAGCAATACAGAAAAATAAAATGCTTTAGGACAGGGTATGAGGGTATTCACAAGCCCGATAGTCAGACTTGTCTGACATGAAAATTTTACCTTGCGTGTTATACAAATTTACTGTTTTTATCAAAATTCTAACCACTTAAACATACTGAGGCTTCATTCCGTGTATGGCACTCGGTAGATGCCCTTGGTACTGGATTTGGCTTCCTATTTTGATTTCTTTTGGTAATGAGTACTTCTTTTGTGATAACTTTTGGATTATGGCTTTCCATATTATTTTATATTAATGCTGCTAATGAGAGGTAACTCCTTGAAACACTAGTATACAGCATAACGAAATTTACAGTTTTTTATGCAACATCGGTATTTTTGTATAGTAAGTGAGAACCGAACCGTAAATCAAAAGAACGAAAAATCCATGGACAATGGCAAAATCAGACACACCAAGAAACAAGGACACCACTTGAGTACGGGGCAAAAAAGAAAAATGAAGACAAACATACGGATGAACAACACGGACCCAATAAAAAAACCATTGGTGAGATCAGGTGTACCGATAGAGTAAGCATCTCCTGCTTCTTATAAGACACCCGCCGTGTTGAACATGTCAACTCCGGTAGTAAAGTCGAATCCGATAGAGGAAAAACAAACTTTAGTTGAAGAGGGAAAGATCTGGGAAACAGATATCCTATAGCGATCCACAAGATCGTGATGTCGACCGTAAAACTTCTGTAGTGATGTTAGTTTTTTTGTAACGTACACATGCTTAAATAGTCTATTTGTAAGCAACTGAGCTCTATCAAGGAAGTCACTGTAACGACCACAAGCCCTTGAGTAGCGAATGAGTTGTGAGAGGTAAACTCCATATGCTGGTGCTTTTGGAATGTTGCTACAAAGAAAAGGGAAGTTGACTATTGGAAAAGTGAAGTCATTGCGTTTGTCATACAGGCTAGTTTGTAATGTACCTCTGTTGTCAATTTCAAGATGAAGGTCAAGGAACGAAGCCGATGTGGAAGTATCTGTATTATCCTTAATTTCAAGCTCTTTTGGATAAATAAGATGAAGAAAATCCCCAAGGGGAGGGTTGTTTCATGATAAAATATCATCTATATAACGGAAGCTGAAATTAAAGGACTGGGCCAGTTTTTTGTCTTTATTTTGAAGAAGTCCTTCAATGAATTCAATCTCATAAGAGTGGAGAAACAGATCGGCTGAAAGAGGTGCACAGTTTGTGCCTATTGAAATTCCAATGGTCCGTTGAAAAACAAGTCCTCCAAACTGGACAAATATATTGTCGATCAAAAATTCTAACATTTTTATCACTTCTTCCTCTGTGTATTTTTTCTGTGATTCTGAGTTATATTTCACAAAGTATGCTTGTTCTCTGCCTATGACAATGTACTTATATCTTCGTTCGCCGTTCTTACAGGAGAAACATCTATGAATTATATCTTTCAGTCGAGATTTCAGTTGTTCATGAGGAATGGTAGTATAAAGTGTGGAGAAGTCAAATTTTTTAATGCCGTTGCAATGCAATAATGATCTAGATTTCAGGATGTCAAGCAGATCTTTAGATTTTTTTAATATCCACATTTCATAAACACCACTTCTTGAAAAGCTAGTATCAGAGTATTTTTGAAGGCCCTCTTTTACGGCTGTCAAAATGGAGGTTAAAAGCTTAGGATGAGGTTTGTAAACATTTTGCAGATCCAGCGATGTACCGTTGTTTGTATGGGCAGTTTTGTAACTTTGGTACCCAGTACAAGGAAGGGAGATCGGTGTCTTCATCTTTGGTCGAAATTCCAAAGAAAAGCAAAACAGATTAATAGTTCTGTAATATCTCCTCCTTAGACAGAGTAGTGGCTGTGTAGGTGGGATTCTCATTGACCCTCGTAGCTGACTAATTCTTTTAAGAATCATGGCCCTCACAGCCTTAATCCACTCCGAAAGAGAATCAAGATCTTCATCTTGTTCACGTTTAATCCATTTTCTGGCATAGTCCTCTACAGCATCCATAAGGAGTTTAAAATTTTGTTCCCAGTTGATGGATCGTGGTTCACGGAATTTGGGTCCCTTTGTAAGGATATCATGGAGAGACGGGTTTTCGATAATGTTCAAGTCTCCCGTTATGACGTGACCACAGAGACTATATCTGTAAGGTGAATTTAAACATGAACAATCGCGTGGTTTAGACTTGAGGTCGTCGATAGTAAGGCTCTGCAATACACGTTTATGGTTGAAAATTTTAGATGCTATCGGTGAAGTATAGGTATATGAGATAATTTGAATTGACGTGTTCTTAAAATATGGAGGTATTTTGTTTTTTTACATTTTTGATGCAGTATATTGGCAAGGTTGATGGCATCCAAACCCTTATTAGCAATCTTTATTGGTAGAAACGAACTGTGTTCCTCTTTATTTGCATGTTCTTTAACAGGTTGGAATAATCTGTGTTGACCAATATCAAGGATAACTGTGTCTAATATGTATAACGATGAGGATGGGTCAGTAACAGAATTTTCTAGAAATTCTATATACAGTGCATTCAATTTAGTTAGTGGCAACGAGTATAGTTTTGTGCGAATGTGATGTAGTCCTAGAGGTTTGCAAACAAAATGAAGTAGACCTTTTATTGATACATCATGAAGACTTGGCGATGTGTAATGGCGATGGCCATGACTTCGTTTACGTCTAGGATTGTTGTCGAAAATACGCATCACATTTATATCGTTGCATTTAGGGCTAGAAAGATTACCTATACTATAAATTTTGTCATTGCAACCATATGGTATTGCAGTTCCTAATTTACGTGTCCAGTATTCTTCTTTTTGTTTACGTAGAGGTGTACTAAGGTTAGAATTATTACTAGGGTGGTAAATTTTTTCTAGAATGCGAACTTTCATAGAGAGAATAGAATGATCGGGTTGGTTAAAATGTTGGTAAACGGTAGGAAATTTCATTGTGTTGATCCTATAATATGTCCTTTATAGAATACGAAACATAGAATAAACCGATCATTTAAAATATTTGATAATTTAACTATCGAGAGATACGGTTGTGGAATGTATTTCTATAATGATGCTTAGGAGATTTTTGACAAGACCATGACCCTTCCGCATAATCGAAACAAATGTGTTGACGTCATCAGGTATGGTCGCCTTTTTTCATGACGTTACGATGGTAAAGTCGGAAAACGGCAAACATATTTGACTGCATAATTGAATTTCATCCTATCACTTACCTAGAAGATTATTCTCTCTAGAAAGAAGATATATATTTCTCCCACCGTTCAGGAAACATGGAAACAAGACAGAAATAAGAGAATATACCTTTTATCATAAGGGTTATTTAGGACAGGAATATATCATGTGTCATAGAAACAATATACGATTATTATAGAAACTATACTAATAAAATATTTAATGTAATCAACAAAGTAGACCTTGTAAATCATCTCTGTGATGACTAGCTGGGAAATATGCAATACTTAGCATAACAGTAACCAGCACAGTAGCATAACTGTGTTTTTTTAATTTTTTTTTCAGATATTATCTCTACTTATAGTGGAACACTAATTAAAAATTTAATGTTAAATACAACAGTAATCAACAAAGTAGGACAAATTTAATTATCTCTTTGATGACAACTGGGGAAATATGTTATGTTTAGAATAACATAAACCAGCAAAAGTAGGATAATTTTGTTTTTTTTTAATTTTTTTCAAATGTTATCCCTATTTATGATGGTACATCTAAACACTTTGACGGTTGCAATGGTCACATTATCCACAACACCAGCAACTAAATGAACCACAGCATAAACCACAAAGATGACTCGCTCCATCTGAAAATACATTTAATATAATGTTGATCAATGATTGTTGAATAAAATATAAATGACAAATTGTTGCGAGAAGACATAACCCCCATGACAAAAAATATGAAGTCCTAATGGAAAAGTCCTCGCTCAGAACAAGTCAGGTAAAAAAGAAAATATCTACTTATGCTTCGGGAGCTCACAATTAAATGAGTTTCTTGATCATTACCCAAATTTTCTCCTTCCTTTCAAATATGATAGAACGGTGAGTGATGATCCTATGAATTTTGTTATTAATTCCAGGAGATTTCTTAATGGTCGATATTATCTCGCTTAAATACAATATTGAACATTGAAATTAATATTATCCTTACCAGACATAGCCCGTATTAACCAGACAGAAACCGATGCCAATTAGAATTGCTTAAGTTCATATTACTCTAAAAGAACAAGCAAATAATAATTTTCCACACCAGTCACCAATGCTTTAATCCATATTTTCCAAAAAGAACTAGGAGATGTTTCATATCCTTAACATATACTTGACTCCGTATTAACGTTATCTGCAATTGCGTTCTTGACAAAAGATATACTTGAAATTTGCATTATTGGATACACGAAAAAAGAAAGTAAGAACCTATAGTCTTTTTGCATAATTCAGTAAAGTTTATCGAACCTACAGTTTTTGTATTAAATCGAAAACTGAAGTTTTAAGTTATGTGTGCGAAAAAAAATGTTGTTCGAAATACTAAGAATTTGGCCAAAATTGCCAAGTTTCTAACAATCGATTTAATGAGTGCCCCGTGGTTATTTTTATGTTAAATTGTCCACTATCTTCAGAAACTTATGCCTTTCGTCGGGCAACGAATGACAGCTATTCAAAGATTGTAAGAGAATTTTGCAAGTTTAAAACAACGGCAGTAGAATACCGAAGGAACAAAGGAGTGGTATTTACAACAATCTTAGTCCAAATACATGACCAAAGCAAGAACACAGAAAACGTTAGACAGATACAAAGCACAGAAATAAAATTCACAACATTCAAAACCAAGGCACTCACAGTGTAAACTCCCATGAAACTGAGAGTAACATCGGTTGCTCCGGATGGGTTAGCATGTCCTGCTCAGTTAACAGCACGTGTCTCACAGTCAGTGATGAATATATCCTTTTGAAAAATCTGTTAGGTTGCTGATTGGTTTAATGTCATTTTCTAACCCTGAGACAAAACTAATTAATATCCAGTATCCTCTTCCTTCCTGTTTTCGACCTACTAATCGTCGATTGTGACGTCATAATTTTGGATGAAATAGCACGCTTAGGCCAAATACCTAAGTGGGTCGAAAATAGGATGCTTGTCGATACATGTTTCTTCTCTAACCTTCAGACAGTACCAAGGTTAAATTTTAAAAATCTTTTGTTATCACTTTAGTTTTCAAACATGGACAAGGACAAACCGATACCAAAAACACAAATTACGAAGACACAACTAAAATGTAACAAGACAACACAAAAAAACTAAAGCACTGACAGTGTTAACTCCCATAAAAACCGAGAGTGACATTTTAATTCATGTTTGTTGTCGATCACGTATCCATGGAAGAAATAAGACATGTATGTAGCGTTGTTCGACATTGAGCAAACAATTCCTCTCAAACCGGTGCTAGGGTCCCTCTGTTAGGTATTGGCGTTGCTCATTTTTGAAAGCCTCTTGGTGACTTAAAGATGGAGAACAACAACAAAAGCATTATTCCTTTGGTTGGTTCTACCATGTTTTTGTAGATACTTTGTCTCATGTGCATTTACTCCATATCATTTCGTTGTTTATCAATACTTTGAAGTAATACACACACACATTTATGTCAGAAGCTCTTATACAATAATATTTATCAACTTTTACCCACCGCCTTCAACTATCGCTCGTTTGTGTATATCAGCATGTAATATTCTAGCAATTGACCTTCCTTCAGCTTCTGATATGGCAGACGCTGCTGTAATGATAAAAAAATGCAAAAACTTGATGGTAGACCAGTTAATGAAATATAGAGAAGTCAATTATAACGGTATCAGTGCAACAAAAAATAAATAAATAAATAAATAGATAAATAAAATTAAAAAAAAAAAAAAAAAAAAAAAAAAAAAGGTTTTTGCTGTTATTCACAACAATCTGAATTTCTGTAAACCCAGTATAATATGGCTGACATGGAAGAGTTCCATTTTCATCCATGTAATAATTAAAGAAAAATCAGATTGCATTTTTCAACTTATTTCATTGCTGTCATTTTATTGTGTTTTTGGACGTTTAAACTCTTCATGTAAGGATTGCAATTCTACTTTGTTTACCGATTTTTTTAAAAAGAATTTTTAGCATATAATACACTGAGAAGGCAAAAACGCTGCGGTCCAGAGACGTCGATTGAGTATAATTCTTGGTCAACTCGGTCTTTTTTACAATATGTTAATAATATAGGTTGAATATTGAAGATAATAATCCCTTTGTGGTCGTCTGCAAAATAAACCAATAAACACACGGCCAGGCTATTGGTTCTTTTTTTTAAATTAGATAACCATTCATTTCAATATTCTTTACTATTTATATGACATAAATAACTAAATACCGAAGTTGCTGTGAATTTAAATTCTGCATATGCGGATTTCGACAACTTATGTCTCTTCAGTGCAGATAAATCTAAACGTTTGGAAGACCATAAAATCAAATATGTTAAAAAAACTGATAGAGAACAAATGCCCAAATATGATCTAAAAGTAAAGCCAAAATCAGCTAAGGACAGAGCTTTGCATGAGGGAGATACTCCTTAGTTTTCAACAAAATTTTCAAATTTTTTTAAAAAATAAAGTCATGTTCAAAATTTGTAACAAAGCAATTCAAAGTAATAATAAGAATAATAATGGGTTTTCCATGTAATATCCAAAAATGTGTCTAAAGGTTAGAAGATATAATGCACAACACGAATGGTAAAATTTTTGGCATACTAAGTATTACATTACTAATCCACATTGTACAATTATTATTGTACCTATAACCAGATTAATTGTTCTTTTTGACAATAAAATGTGATTACCAAAAATAATGGAAGAAGCAATATCTTATACGGGACTTTCGAGATAGGTACTCTCGTGTAACTGAAGGCGGAAACGATCGCCTCGGATACCAGTAAGGTGGAATATTTCATTTCTAAACCTATTGAAATAAATACAAACCGCATAAAAAACAAACTCTTGAGGTAATTGAAGTGCATTGATAATTTATCCTTTATGACAATTATTCAACTAAATTTTAATTGACCAAAAAAAAAAAAAAAAAAAAAAAAAAAAAAAAAAAAAACCTGAAGCGCTACAAATAGATTAAATGTAAATCACCCTTAGCTCAACATTAATTAGTGGTTCCCTCTCAACGTATTGATGTATTGGTTTTTAACTTATCAAAATAGAACTCTTTCCAGATGAACAAAATTCGAAAGTCCCGTAATTTACTTGCCCATTGAATGGGTAAGACATTTGAATAGAAATGCTTTTGAGATACAATGTATTTCTTACATTTGCCACAAAGAATCCCTACAGATTCATACATACTTTGTTCGGTTAATTTTACAAAATCATGTTCATGTATGCCTTTGAGTCGGTACAGTGATCCATAATTTCTTGAAAGCAGATTTTCACCCGATCCTACATAGCAGATTATGCCTACCCTTGTGGAAGATCTGATGATACCCCCAGTTTTTGTGTCGTTCACACCGCAAGTGTTTCCCTTTCATTTCTTATTACTGTTCCTCGTCATTATTATCTTTTATTTTCTTTTGTTTTATCAGCTCATTTTTAAAATGTGCATTATAACTGTTGGATACTATATTTTAAACATATGTTAGACTATGTTTGGTGTTTCGTTATAATTTTCTTAATTTAATCTTCAACCCGCTAAATTTTAACATTTTTGCGTTGCAAAATATATATATATCAAAAAAGGTTCGTACTAATAAATTTAAGCGGAATTAATAGTATTACTTAACTTTATTGAAACTAACTGCATAAAAAATATATACATATATTTGCTCTTTTTAACGGCAGCCGGTTAGGCCACATGAAAAGAAAAATATTTTGTCGTACATGTAATTACGGTTACGGACATATGGTTAAAAGTTTTTGGCGTAAAATTCAAAGATCGGTCCTAAATCAGCCCTAATTCGACCTTAGACGGCTCAAGATTGGTCTTAAATCTTACTATTGGCAATAGAATCATGTGATCTATGAATCCGGGGTATTTTCATATTTCTGAATCGATGTGTATAATTTTAAAAGGTTGTTATGTACTGTTTTTCGATACATTCTCCCAATAAATTCAAAAGATTGACCCTAATGCGCACTACAAGGACCTAGTTTTGGGGTGAATTGATGCATCTGAAATGATTTGTATATATTTCAGGTAATAAAAGTGCCGTTGCAAAGTTTTCTGCCCTTAAAAGTATGACATCAGGCCACTCAGTCTATTCGACCTGAAATTGGTTCAATATTGGCCTCAGACCGTCATAATTCTGACCATTGCTTATATTGTCATTTGTTATATGAATTCAGGGCATATTTTTTTTTCTTTTAAATCGATTGGTCACACTTTCAATTTAATATAGCTTACCGTTATAAAAATAAAATTTCGTTCAGTGCGAAATTTGGCGTTATTTGATATATATATCTTGATGTTTTGCTAACCCTAGTACTTTATTTGTAAATAATAGATCATGAATTGCAGTTCGAAACAAAACTTCAAATGTTCCCACAAGAAGCTGTTGTCTTCACAAACGTTTTTGATAATCGTTTAAGACTGTGTTTTTACTTGATGTTAGAAACCACTTCATACTTAAATTGAATTGATGTAAAAAAAAGATAATAAAACAACATGCTTTTTTTTTTAATAAAATTACAATGCAACTACAACGGCAAACGTGAACCCATTCTGCATATAAATGTTCATGTCTTCTCTTATACAAAACTTCAATGGATTCCTTTCCCTGGTTACCTATACATTATTGATCATCCAAACAATGATGGAAAATTGAAATTAAATTACAAAATTTACTTACATATCTTGGAATGTGATATTTGCAGGCAAACTAAAACCAACACACAGAAGACAAAAAGTTTTGACATCATGTTGTATCTGAAGAAAAAAAAATCCAGAATGAAAAAAGAATTGGTCCGAAAGGATAGACAAGTTCTAATCCGTATAGGACGTCCGTTACACTGTAAATGAGTCACTCAAGGGTAAAGTTCATTCAGTAATATAAAATCCGTAAAGACGTGAAAATTGCTGAAAATGTCATCACTTTATATCGGACACCGCCACGACAGATTTTTTCGATAATGTCTTGGTGGCGGCAAAATAAGGGACGAACATAACAAATTCTCCAGACACTTCGATTAACAATTTCAGGATATGGTGTAAATGTTCATGCCACAAAGTCACTACAAATGCGTGGTAAAAACAAGCAATAGAACAACGCTTTTATCATTGTTCTTCATCCTGAAATCATCATGAGGCATTCAACAATGACCTTTGCTCATACCAATAGAAAGTTAAAGACGGCCGCTAGCTCCAGTTTTAGGAAAATTCAGTGCAAAGCTACATCCTAATGTTCGTTATCCATGCATGCAGGGTCGTCAACGATCATTAAATTAACTGAGAGTGTTATTTCAACCGCTGTAATCCGTTGCCAGACAATAATCTTGAAGAAGACAATCCTAATATTTAAACACGGAGCCTTTTTTGCGCTTTTCAAACAATATGGGTGGTGAATTTATCTCAATATCATAACCTACAGAGTAAAACAAGTAATTTCTCATCATCAAGACTAAAATTAGACTTCGAAAAATTCTTAAAACGAATCTTCCATGGACATTAATTTATGTAAAACATGTCCTTGCAGGTACGCATCAACTATACGATCTCTCAGTTTTCAGTAAAAATTAACAATCTTGAAGACGAATACTAAAATGTTAATCAACCTTTTCATAATTCGATAACGGTCAAATTTAACCAATGGTAGCCAGTGAGAATCAAAATAATCTGCTCAATTAATCAGTCAACTTTTTTCATCTTAAAGGCAACATATAATTAAAACTCAAAATGTTAAATGCGCCCAAAATGTTCCATTTATGAATTTAGCAGTATTTTAATCGATGCAATCATTTAATTTGAACTCAATCTGAGTATCTTTCAGTAAACAACTTAAGTAATAGATCATTCTAACAATGCCTGTCCTATCATGTTCCCTAATTTTCTGATTACCATAATTACTATTAGAAACTCACCGTGCTCGCACAAGGGCTTTCTTCCAATGCCGAAATTACTTGCTTCTCTCTTTATATTTATATGGTGATGGCATCTTCTGTTTCCTTTTGCGACACTCATTAAATAAGAAACAATGAAGAAATTAACAAATTAACTACTTAGAATATAAGGTTACAGTTCACTGAATAAAAGGAATCATTTACAGAAATATAAGGAAACATTTTCAGAATTGTAAGGAAGCACTTACTCCTAATTCTAATTAGACAAGCATCTTTATAACACGGCGTCTCTTTCTCTTCTTTTATCAGTGCTTATAAAAAAATGACCAATGAAAATGTCTTCTGCAGTTTCTACTTCTTTGAATATAAGGTAACATGTCCTTAGATATAAGGAAACACTTATAATCACGTCTAATTAAAACATCCATATAGTTTCTTAATTAAATCATTCAAGAAATTGAACCCTACAGGTTTTCTAAAATACTGATTTGAGATTTCAACTTTAGTACATTAAGTATAAATGCTTGGACAATGTAAAAACGTAACAAACAACATCAAAAAAATATAAAAAAATATCGCCATAGAGGTCAGGCAAACATTTGCCACAAAATCAACTGTAACTCAGACAGTGATTGGACTGATAGCAGGTTTGACTTTGATATAAAGCCCAGAAGGGATAACACAACTTTGATTGCAATGTCCATGGTGTGAATAAACAATTGTTTTAATCATAAACAATGAGATAATATGTCAAATAATGTAAGAAAATAAATTATTTTGCAACAAATCAAAGTACTTGAAAGGAAAAAAATCAAATAAATAAATTCGACTGAGATTAAAACGTATAACATTATAATATGGATTGTACAGTTTTTTGCATTAACTTTAGTTATTTTGTAAAAATAAAATGCTAATATGTAATTTTATGAGCCAATTTTATTTTAATATTTGACTACTGTAATTGTACTTATTTTCGCGGTGTACTTATTTTCACGGACTGCGCGGTCAGCAACTTTCCGCGAAAATAAGTATCCGGGAATGTAATAATTTAACATTAAAGTTATAAGAAAAGCACCCCTTCCTTGAAATTAACTACAGGAAAACTTGGCTACAAAGGAATCCTCGCGAAAATAAGTACCCCCGAATATAAGTACAATTACAGTATTTACATTGTAGTTCCGCAGGACACTGTGAATGTCAGTCATAAGACTCTGTGACAAAATTCTAAGAAAAATATGCCCGCCATGCGTTTTGAAGAAAATCCAAACAATTGTCTATTTTCAGTAAAAAGTTTCATTCCTAAAATATTCATGTTGTACATTAAAAACGACAGAATATACAGATTATTTTTCATTTCAACAATGTTAAGTATGTCAAGATCAACCTATTATGCAATTTGGAAGAATATATGATGAACTTTGTAGTTATTGCCTTTTTTGTTGAATTTTTATTTTTTTTAGTTATTTTTCAAACTATTTGAGATAGAGGTTGTAATCATCCCCGTTCTGTTCATCATAAATTGGGATGTACAAACACTGGATATTGCACCTGTTTATTGTTTTACCACGTTCTGACTATTATTGATTTTCTTTTGTGCATTTCCTTTTATTGTTTCCCATATCTATATATTTTTCATTCAATTAGGCAATAAATAAAACACTAATTTGCATAACATATTTTATTTTCCCCGTCATGAAGCAGGCATGGGTCGGTGAGCCATCCAAATGATGCCTGTACAATTTAAAATCCATACGACCTCGTGCTATAATCGTCCATGGCCACTATTTTGTCAAATACGATTCTATAGTCTTTATCTTGATATACGGACAGTAGTTTCATATTACCCCGTATGATCCGGAAATTATCGCTCATAGTCTTCACATCGTTTCTGTTGTTTAACACCATGTCTTTAATCGTATCGAAGTTGATGATCAGGGCGTTCTTGTAGTTAAGTGTTATTCCCTTCACTTTACATGCAGTTTCGGTTCCATCGTTGTCCGGTGCTGCTAATCTGTAGGCATAGTTTTTAGGTCATCCAGTCACGAACTCTGCAATTCTATTTCCAACTATCTCATCTGTTAGTTCTCCTAAGTAGTCTCCTAATTGTGGTTTCCACTCTGTATGTTGGGAAGTGAATGGAATGGAATCTGTATCTGCGTAGATTGCGCGGGTGTTCAACTTCTCCAAATAACTATACGGCTTCAGTCTCGCTTGGGCTGTAGTGTAGGCAGCAACGACCACGTTGGTCCGTCCCGAGTCTTCGACGAATTCTTCTTTGTATCGATATCTTCCTCCAATCATCGTGTCACTCACGAGATTAACACCGATAAGATTGATTTGATCACTAGTTATCAAATCGACATAGTCGCTTGGTTCAGAATAGTATTTTATTTGTGGCATATTGGATCTTTGACCAAATTTTCCCAAGAAGCTGTTTAACATCAATTTGGCTAAAGCTCGTAATCACGGGTTCTTCTTTATTTTATCGTAGTCTAATAATATCCCTTCTCTGTTGTAGTAATCTCTGATATAGCTGTGTTTGTCTTCTTCTGTTTTACACCATTCTGGCCATCCGCTAGCTTCCTGTTTCATTTTCAGGAAAGTGTTGACGTAATTGGTTAAAAGTCCCCCTGTCTTCGTCGTTTGATCGTATTGTTCCATGTCAAAGTGCCAGACTTCATAGATTCTGTCCATCTGATATCCTTTCTCCAACGCTTTCTTTAGTTCATCGGTGACTCAGGTGCCGGTCAAAGCCCTTTCCTCGTTTATGTGTTGAGAAGGCGTTTGTTGATTGCATTCGGCACTGGCTTTACGTAACGTGAACAATAGTTTGTTGTTTATTTTTGCAGGGAGTACTGGGATGTAGAGTCATTTCGGTGGAAGTACTTTGCATTTGATGAGTCCTTCGTATTGTTGAATGTCTTTGAAATTCTCCGTGACGATGGTTGGGTGTCTCACGGGTATCTTGCCGGTCTTGTTAATGTAGGGATACAGTGAAGTTACGTCGTAGTAATCAATGTTTTCACCGTCAGAAGCTTCTTTGTACATTGTAAACGCTTCTATACGTCCTCCCTAAAAGGCATCTCTTGGTTCCAATAGGTAAACAAATTCGAGGGAGTTTACGAAACTTTGTATGTGAGGATCCTTCTGTATTTCTCTATCGAAATCGCACTCCCATACACCGACGAAGGTATAGCCTTGGTCTTCTAGATATTTTTTCTTATCTAATGTACGCTGGAGTAATTCACACATCGTCATGCCATTGACTGGATTGACGGCCGATGCACTATAATAATGTAAACATCCGTGCCAGAAACAACAGTTGTATTTAAAGACTTTATTGTCGTGGTATCGATCGACCTTGTATGCACCGATTTCCTTCTCATCGCCATTACGAGCGTGCTGTATCCGAATACCGTGCACTTCGGATAGATGATGTAGCCATTTCATTGCTTTAATGGAGTGCTTCTCTTGGGGTCGGTAGCCGAGGGCGGGTATGATGCCTACAGTGTCCGGTTTTAAAAACAAAGTGCGAAACACCAAATTACAAGCCGATGCTATAGTAATGCATTGTTGGAATGGATCGATTCCTCTGTGTCCGTCGGTGGATGTCATCTCAATGAATAATTTTCTGAACTTGAGACAGGCTTTTCTCAGTATGTCCACATCGGAACGGCAATAACTCAACAGTTCTTGGTGTAAGTCGAACATGGACTTCCAGTGTGCGTTGTACCATTCGAAGAAGGCGCTTCTCTCCTCGAGTTTCATTTTTTCTGGTTGGTAATACTTGATATCTGGTAGGCGGTTGAGTATCACGAATTGATTTTCTTTAGTGTTGAATAGGTGGGGAAAGTATCCCTTCTTCAGTTCATTCAAGCCAAACATTTTTGGTAGTCTGGATAATGTCATCGGTAAAAAGTTCATTGAGTCAATCATTCTGATACTGCAGTCAGGTATGGTGACGGCCATATTCTTCGTTCCATTCGGAATCACATCTGGTAATATTCCTTCGGTATACAAGTAGTTTAAGATAGGGTAACTGTCGTATCCTTTAAAGTTGTGGCACAGGACAGTAGCTCCTTTGTTTTTTCCGGAGAATAGCCATCGGCAGAAGTGGTCGGTGTTTTCAGGTCCGGTAAATACTAGTTCGTTTTTCCCACATTCTGCACAGGACGTGTGTTCATCGATTCTGTTATTCATACACTTCAAACAAACTTGTGTACCACACACAGATTCGGCTTGTGTTCGTAGGAGCCACATTTGAAATGTTTACAGTTTGAACATTTACCGGTTTCGTCTGGATTGTATCCTTGATCACACTGTACAAGGTCATCCTGTGTACATTCGAAATCGAAGAAAATATAAGTCTGTTTCTTTTGTCCATCCTTGATATTAGCGGGTAGCATGTAGCACTGATGTTCCGATGGGTAGAAATCTTTACAGGTTTTGCAGTAGACGTTTCCACATATATGATTTCCATATCTTTTGCTCACGGTTTGTCCACAGGTTGAGTATTTGTAGTATGTAGTGCAGGTATAGTTTCCCGCTGACGCTGACGTCATCTTTGGTGAAGATCGAAACATATTGACCCTTTAAAATACCGTCCACAGTCGGTTAAAAGTATCCAATCATCTTCGCCCTCGGTGTGAATCTTACAACAATAATGGCATACGTTATTGCAAGCGTGTTCTTCTTTAGTATTGTATCCTTTGTTACAATCGGAACAGTAATAGTCACGTGACAGGAAACCTGGCAAACTGGTTATAACATCATAGTGATTGTCATGGTAAAACAGGTAAATCTTCTTTACGGCTTCGGGTCCTTTGTATATAACAGTGTGGAATTGCTCTTTGGATACGAGATGAATCTGATACTCCGGTAGAACTGCTTGGAATCGTTTGATCTCTTCGATACCGCATTGTTGTAAAGGTACTCCCGCTTTAGCATGTAACTCTACTGCACACTCTTCCTGGATGCGGCGACCTTGTCTTATAGTGTCCCATTTTTTGTGTCCATCAATTTTAGCCTTTGCTGTTATGATCGCTCTAGCACAACACAGATGGTCTTTGTGTTTTATCTGGATGATTGAAGTTTTACTTCCCAGGAATCTTGTTATATCAATATAATCGGTTTTAGTTCTACCGCTACCCACATACATGCTGATGTGTGTAACTTCCATTTCCACATCTTCTGTTAAGGTCAGTTCCTCATTCGATTGCACAACGCGTTCTACCTCGTCCAATAATAAATTACTGGACAGTTGGTCAACCTTCATAAACGGCATGGCAATGGGGAAGTCCAGATCGGGTGCTTGCAGTGTAATCTGAACTAAGTCCTCTGGCTTTGTAAAAGCGGTCACTTTCTTCAAGATAGCGTCGAAAATCTCGTGCAGCGTTTGTAGTACTTGTTGAAGCTCTGGACGTTGATCTCTTTGAACTGGATTTGGTACCGGGTAGCCGTGGTTTGAAATCTTGGTGCACTTTTTCGACCTTTGATCTTTAACTCGAACATATCTTCAGTCTTTTGGGGTATAGTACTAGCTCCTCCTACTTGATGTCTTTCCTGAGTGTGACGCTCTAAAACAGATGGTCGGCAGAACGTGGCATGGCATTCCATACATTGGTATCTGGGCTTGTCGTGGTTTTTCAGATGTGCTTTCAAGTTAGCTTTTCTGGTAAACCGCTTCGGGCAAATGGTACAGGCAAAGGTCATATGGTCTCTAAACATTCTGTAGTGACTCAACAATTCTCTTCTGCTGTCAAAGGACTGGTGACAATATCCGCATGAATGCATCTGCAAAAGATAATACACAATATGCATTATTGATTTAATTCTATTTAATTATTTATTATTTATTTCATATCTGGCCAAAATTGCCAAACAAAAAGAGCGTTGTTTAGAACAATCAAAGTCCAAATATATGGCCAAAGCGAGGACGCAGAAAACAATGACGTAAGACAGATACAAAGCACAGAAATAAAATGCACAACATTCAAAACCAAGGCACTCACAGTGTCAACTCCAGTGCAACTGAGAGTGACATCAGGTGCTCCGGAAGGGTAAACATGTCCTGTTCTGATAACAACACCCGTCTTACAATCAGTGATTAGTACATGCTTTTGAATGTCTGTTAGGTAGCTGATTGCTGTTAGGTATTGGCGATGCTCAGTTTTGAAGGTCTCATGGTGACTTCAAGATGAAGAACAACAATAAAAGCGTTGTTCCTTTGCTTGTTTTGTACCATGTATTTGTAGAGACTTTGTCTCATGTGCATTTACTCCATATCCTTTTATTCACCATCATGGTAACTAAAGATGAAGAACAACAATAAAGCGTTATTCCATTGGTTGGTTCCACCTTGTTTATGTAGAGACTTTGTCTATTGTGCATTACATTAATATCAGAAGCTGAAATACAAACAAATATATTTATCAACTTTTACCCACCGTCTTCAATTACAGCTCGTTTGTGTATATCAGCATGTAATATCCTGGCAATTGACCTTCCCTCAGCTTCTGATATAGAAGACCCTGCTGTAACATGTGTAATGATAAAAAAATGCAAAAACTTGATGTTTGATCAGTCAATGAAATATGAAATAGAAGTTTGAATGTCTGTTAGGTAGCTGATTGCTGTTAGGTATTGGCGATGCTCAGTTTTGAAGGTCTCATGGTGACTTCAAGATGAAGAACAACAATAAAAGCGTTGTTCCTTTGCTTGTTTTGTACCATGTATTTGTAGAGACTTTGTCTCATGTGCATTTACTCCATATCCTTTTATTCACCATCATGGTAACTAAAGATGAAGAACAACAATAAAGCGTTATTCCATTGGTTGGTTCCACCTTGTTTATGTAGAGACTTTGTCTATTGTGCATTACATTAATATCAGAAGCTGAAATATAAACAAATATATTTATCAACTTTTACCCACCGTCTTCAATTACAGCTGGTTTGTGTATATCAGCATGTAATATCCTGGCAATTGATCTTCCCTCAGCTTCTGATATGGAAGACCCTGCTGTAAAATGTGTAATGATAAAAAATGCAAAAACTTGATGTTTGATCAGTCAATGAAATATGAAATAGAAGTTAAATATTATCGGTATCATTGCAAAAAAAAAAAAAACCAACAAACAAACAAACAAACAAACAAACAAAAAAAAAACAATGAAGTTTTAATGCCTCAATTGTTTAATGGTTTTTGCTGTTTTTCGTAACAATCTGAGTTACTGTGAAACAGTATAACACTGACACCACGGAAGGGTTTAACTTTAATCCATGTAATACTTATAGAAACATAAAAATGTATTTTTAAATTCGTTGTGTAAATGAACTTTATTTTTGTATATTCTATCTCTTCATGTAAGGATTGCAATTCTACATTTTTACCTATTTTCGTAAAGAATTTTTACCGTCGACGTTATATGCATTGGCATAAAATGAGCTGAGAAAGGGAAAAAAATAAATATTTCTTATGCAATCGGGCGGTCCAGATTGGGTGATTTCAGAAAAATTCACCGTATCGTTTTTTCACAATGTTTGGAACACTGCATGGAAAGGCATAATTGTCCTTAATACTGAACGTCAAGTTGAAAGAATTATCTCCCTTGCCGAATATCTGACTTTCATTTAATGTTAATATTTTCAAGATTCCTTTCAAAACCTGGTAATTTTAATGCAGGCATTATGAAGTGATTTATTAAAAGGATGTATTTTCATGATAAAATGGATATTTTATTTCTATTTATGTAAAAATATTATAAATCTTGCTTTTTATTCATACCAATTGCAACAAGTAATTTTTATATAAAAAGGAGTTATTTCCTCTTACCCCAGGTCTACTACCTTAAATAAATAAAAAATTATCAAAAAATGAACACATAATGATGTAATAAAGAACGATAACCAAAATTTATTGCCCCCCCCCCCAAAAAAAAAAAAAATTATCACTCTTCATCAAACATAAGTTCACTTTTATTAAACTTTACGAAGTGCTGTGGGAGGGCCGCGGTAGGCGTCAAATGAAGATGACAATAATGGGTCATTGATTTGGTAAGAAAACCCCCTTTTGTATTGTTCTTAGATGAACATCAATTACTCATGATTATTTTTGCAACTTCCTGTTGTCCTGTTGCGTTAAAATGCAATGGGTATAACGGCAGCTTATTTACACACATTTTCAGTGAGCTGTGGCATATGTTTCATGTGTTTGGAAATTGATTTTAAGGAATTATGAAATGGTTTTGTGAACTGTGTTAGAAGGAAACATGTATACTTTTGCTAGTGCCGGTACCAAGGTAAGTGAGAACCGAACCGTCAGTCTGAAAAGAACAATCCAAGGACAATGGCAACGTCGGAAAAACGAAGAAACGAAGACATAACATGAGCACGGCACAGAATTAGAAGACAGAAGACATAACATGAGCACGGCACAGGAATTATGAAATGGTTTTGTGAACTGTGTTAGAAGGAAACATGTATACTTTTGCTAGTGCCGGTACCAAGGTAAGTGAGAACCGAACCGTCAGTCTGAAAAGAACAATCCAAGGACAATGGCAACGTCGGAAAAACGAAGAAACGAAGACATAACATGAGCACGGCACAGAAAAGAAAATGAAGACACGCACATATACAAAAATGAACAACACGGACCCAGTAAAAACCATGGGTGAGATCAGGTGCACCGTAAGAGTAAGCATCTCCTGCTTCTTATAAGACACCCGTCGTGTTGAACATGTCAACTCCGGTAGTAAAGTCAAATCCGGTAGAGGACAATCAAACTTTAGTGGCAAAGAGAAAGATATGTTGTCATCTGGGAAACAGATATCTCATTGCGGTCCACAAGATCGTGATGTCGACCGTAAAACTTCTGCAGTGATGACCTCAAGTTATGGGCAACATACCCTTGCTTAAGTAGCCTATTTGTAAGCAACCGAGCTCTATCAAGGTAGTCACTGTATCGACCACAGGCCCTTGAGTAGCGAATGAGT
Source organism: Modiolus philippinarum (assembly GCA_002080025.1). NCBI lineage: Eukaryota > Metazoa > Mollusca > Bivalvia > Mytilida > Modiolidae > Modiolus > Modiolus philippinarum. The sequence continues at coordinate 82,721 of MJUU01011815.1, read as the reverse complement.
TGGGAGATGTAAACTCCGTATGCTGGTGCTTTAGGAATGTTGCTAAAAGGAAAGGGGAAGTTGACTATTGGAAAAGTGAAGTCATCGCGTTTAACATATAGCCTAGTTTGTAGTGTCTGGCTGTCCCAAGTTCCTATCGTTGTTTACGTTTGTCTTTTGTCTTATTTGTGTTTTTCCTATGTAGTTCCCAAGCAGATTGTGGCATGTGATTATAATTTTCAGCCATTGTAGGTGTTTCCTGTTGTTTTTATTTCTTCCATCCAATACTTTCTTCATTTTTGTCAGGTGGTGTAGGCAAGAGCATGCAAAAACTGCATTTTGCTACTGTGGTCAACAGAGCGTATCATGTTAGCAAAAATTGTTCAAATGCCTTTTAAATCATTTCAAATCAAACCCCTTAGTGCCCTATACGTTACCTCTCAAGTACCAAAAGATTTTATAGAATTTAAATATAAATATGACAGTTTGAAAATAATTCGTTTCTTTTTTTTTTTGATTAGTATAGGTTGAATATTGAAGATAATGATCTCTTTTCGGTTGTCTGCAAATGAAACCAATAAACGTATGGCAAGCGCATTTGTTCTCTTTTTTATTAGATAACCATTTATTTGCAGATTCTTTACTATTTATTTGGCATAAAATTATGTTCACAACTCGTGGCAAAACAATTCAGAGTAATGGTAACAAAAATATTTGGTTTTCCATGTTATATCCAAAAATGTATCTAAAGGATTCACTCAAAGATATCCACTCTTTTGCCCTGTCTTTGGATTTCGATTTTTTTTAAATTTCACTCCTTTGCTCCTTCGGTATTCTACTGCCGTTGATATCTGCGAAATAGAAACACCAAAACGGTCTGTCAAATCATGGTGACGACCGCAAAACTCCCTCAGTGACAAATGAGCAAAATCATAATCAATAATATATAACGAGTTATTTTCCCTATCAATCAAATTAAAAGGGGGAAATACTTTTTATAAATTGATCAGTATACGGGTACTCGGTTTGATATGTTGGACTTTTTTCTAGTTTGATTTTTACTGTGAGTTTTTTTGTGTATTTATTTTTTTCCCCATTCACCACACATAGGGAGAAGGTTTGGCTCCAAGAAAACGATTGTAACCCCACCGCCATTTTTGCGCCTGTCCCAAGTCAAGAATATGTTGGTCATTGGCTTGTCCTCGTCTTCTAATAAATTTTTAGTTTCTTGATATTTGGGTTATTGGATGTGATTTGTTTCCATTGATTTATTTCATTTTTAACTTTTTGGGGCCATTTAGGGCTTGCTATGTGGTGTGAGGTTCCTCACTGTGTTGAAGACCTTACGGTGTCCCTTAGATGCTTTGTTTTAGGTCGTTTTAACCTGGATATGGGACGTTGTCTCCTTGACATTTACCCCATTTCCCTTCCTATTCATATCAGTAAAGACAGTACCACCACAGTATAAATATGTCAAGCTTTAGGGTCAGGGTTAATGATTAAGGGTTCTTGTTAGGATTTGGTAAGGGTTTGGTCGAGACAAGGACATATTGCTTAGCAGCATCTCAGTTGCATATATAATTCAAGAATAAAGTCAGAGTACATAAGAGCTCAGGATTGAAACCCCGAAATTAAACCATTAAAGGTCAAAATAGGGCCGATCTTTTAGTTTATTTGTTCGATATATAAAAAAAACAGTACAAAGCAGCCCTTTAAAAATCATACACATCGATTAAGAACTATAAAGAGACCCCGAATTCATAGATCACATGACTCGAATAACAAACGTACGATTTAAGGCCGATCTTGGGTCGACTATATAGGGTAAATCAAATTTTTACAAAGGATACACTATGAAAAATTGATCTGAGATAACCTAATCTATTTATCACACTTATATCTTAATTTTTCATACCGATGTCATCATTTTGACATAACTATGTCGTAATATCGAAATAGTATGTCAATACTAAGACAATAATTTTTTTAAGTGCCACTTACGGGCTTCTGTACTTTTTTACCCAGTTCAAACAATAAATGAAAAGCACATTACATTTCTTGCAAAGAAGGCAATAACACAATAATCATACAGCATTGTCAAGAGCTGAAATCCAATGGGGGGGGGACATTAAGGGGGAAGATTTTATGACGTGCAAAACCTCCACTTCCGGGTAGCAACTCAACAGCAATTGTTATTGAAAATTGTAGGGAGTTAAAAGAAATGTTTATCCTAGTACAAAGTAAATAATGAATCATGAATAACAGATCGGAACGAAGCTTAAAATGTTTCCACAAGTAACTGTTGTCTTGAAGAACGTTTTTTAGTAATTGTTTGAAACAAAACTGTCTGTTTTTACTAGATGTTAGAAACCACCGCATACTCAAATTGATTTGATGTAAAAAAAGGTTTTAAAACAACATGGTTTTGATTAAATACAATGCAACTACAACGTCAAACGTGAACTTGTTCTTAGTATAAATGGTTTTAATTATTTTGTTATTTCTTCTCTTATACTTAACTTAATCCGATTCCTTTCCATGAATACCTATACAATGATCATTCAAACAATGATAAGATATTGAAATTAAATTACAATATTTACTTACATATCTTGGAATGTGATATTTGCAGGCAAACTAAAATCAACATACAGAAGACAAAACTTTTTGATATCATTTTGTATCTGGAATAAAAATACTTAAGCTAAATATTCTATCAAAGTAATGTCTGTTTATGGGAAAACAAGGCATTTTGAGGGACAACCCAGGAAATGTTTAAAGTAAGAAAAAGAAGGGAAACGGGGAATGTGTCAAAGAGACAACGACCCTAAGGGGAGCAATAACAACTCAAAGTGCCTATCATTCAGACTTGGGGCCAATTACATTGCAATGTAATGCATTATATTACAATTACATTTGAAAATTTAGCATTATATTACAATTACTTCAATTTTTGAAAGTAATGCATTATATTACAATTACTTTACAAAAGTAATGCATTAAATTACACATAACATTTTTCAATTTTTATCAAGAAAAGAAACGGTTAATCATGCATTTGCAATTTATTTTCAGTGATACTGTGAACATGTTTATGTAGCAGGAAAAAGACCAATTTCAACTTTTTAAAACTATCAATTTCTCTTGAAAATGATGCAGACTCTTTAAAAAATTACAAGTGATAGATCTATCCACCTAATTGAAATTTCTGTACTTGTGTATTTCGTTGCATTTATATGTAATTTATATACTGTATTATCTCTTGAGTATGTATATGTAGTTTATATTTTCCCCCTTTTTCACAATTTTTCTTGGATAATTTTAAAATTTACAGTTTAATCTTAAGCCTTAAGGGTAAGGGGAGATAAATATGGGTTTATTTCATCTTCACTGTGTTCAGTTCATGTGATCTTTTCAAAATTTATAGAATGAACTTTATATGTAGTTTTTGAGAAAAAAGTTCAGTTCAGTTACCTTTCAAATATATTCATGGATGGTTTCTTATAACTGATACTTTAATTAACACCAATTAAAGCCATAAATCCATTTGTCAAAGGAAGGGAATTGATTGAAATGTAAACTAATGAAGAGTTTTACATGTCACAATCACAGATCTTTGAACTAATTATACTTTGATCACTAGAAGCTTGTGTTTGGTTTGTGAAATAAGGATTGCAAATTTTCAAAACTAGAATTGAAATTAAATGTTTTTCATCATAAAATTTCTGAATGAAAAGAAAATATTTTGTTTTATACATTTTGATAAGTTGCAAAACTGGCAGATAATGAAATTTACATGGGGTTCCAATATATTTCATTAAGACAAATTTTTATACTAGTTGGAAAGCTTTACCCATAGTTTCAAAATAGAAAAAAGTAATGCTATTTGATGCCATGTATTGCTTAAATTACAGGCATTTTTGAAATGTAATGCATTATATTACAATTACACGTAATGCTAAAACTTAAGCATTTCACATTACATTCATTACTTTGTAAATATATAATGCATTACAGGGCATTACAATTACAAATTTGCATTACCCTATGACTGTTATCATTCATGGATGAAATGAAAACCAGTTCCAAAACTTTGAGATGGGAAAATGTTTTCACGGGGTTAAGCTTTGTAGTGGACAATAAAGAAAAACAGTCATGCATAAATTCGCGCCAAAACCCCACTTTTGTGCATTTCATGTCATGATTGCGGTTTGCGTGGTTTCAAAAATCAGTCATGCAGAAACTTGTTTTTTAAGCCTGTAAAGTTTCAAGTAAAATGACAGTTACATTTGTTGAAAATTGTTGTTTGTGTGAAAAAATTCAAAAAAATTAAGTGTTGCATTTTCATTGGCACTCAGTATAAAAGGAAACAATTACAGAAATGTTTTGAAGTACTTACCTACCAATTCTAATTAAAACAAGCTGCTTTATTTCATTGCGGCTCCTTTATTTTCCTTTCACAGCGCTTAAGAAAAAGTTACATATATTAAACTTTCTTTGCAGTTCCTACTAGTTAGAATATAAGGTAACATGTCCTAAAATATAAGAATACACTTACTAAGTAATTCTTATTAAAATATGTATATATGTTACTGTGAATTTGAAAAATCAGTGATTTTGAAAAATGCTTGAAATAATTAGGGATTTTGCAAAACCGCTGACCATTTTGTTCCTTTTGTAAAATCACTGAAATTGTCAGGAATTTTGTAAAATCCCTGAAAATCTTGTTAGGGATTTTACAAAATCACTGATTAATTAGAAAGTTAAATTTTTCGGGAAAGATGTTGGTATTCAAACAAAATTAGTTTTTATAGTTATACAAAATTGAAATGAATATCCAGAGCTTGCAAAAAGGTATTCGCACTTGAAGATTTCAAACCTGTATTGTAGTTCATATAAAACTGCATTTAAAAAATATTGGAAAAGCAATTTCTCAACTGATTTCATTGCCATTTGCACAATTGAACTCAGAATGTTGTTAAGTTTAATCATTTATTAACTAGGCAATATCATTACTAATGATCTAAAAGAATAGATAACAAAATACCGAAAATAATGTCAAATTAGATTTAAATCGATGCCACTGCTGGTAGACTGTTAGTCCCCGAGGGTATTCACCAGCCCAGTAGTCAGTACTTCGGTGCTGACCCGAAAGCCGATTCTATTTGAAACCTAACAATATCCAAATTGTTTTAAATTTTGTTGAAAACTAAGGAGTATCTCCCTCATGCAAAGCTCTGTCCTTAGCTGATTTTGGCTTTACATTTAGATCATATTGGTTATTTGTTCTCTATCAGTTTTTACACATCTTTGATTTTATGGTCTTCCAAACGTTTAAATTTTATCTGCACTGAAGAGACATGTTTTGTCGAAATGCGCATATGCAGAAATTAAATTCACAGTGACTTCGGTATTTAGTTATTTGTTAGCACTGGGTCGATGCCACTGCTGGTGAAATGTTAGTCCCCGAGGGTATTCACCAGCCCAGTAGTCAGTATTTCGGTGCTGATCCGAAAGCCGATTCTATTTGAAACCTTACAATATCCAAATTGTTTTAAATTTTGTTGAAAACTAAGGAGTATCTCCCTCATGCAAAGCTCTGTCCTTAGCTGATTTTGGCTTTACATTTAGATCATATTGGTTATTTGTGCTCTATCATTTTTTACACATGTTTAATTTTTTGGTCTTCCAAACGTTTAGATTTTATCTGCACTGAAAAGACGTAATTTGTCGAAATGCGCATATGCAGAAATTAAATACTTCGGTATTTAGTTATTTAAAACAATTCCACATTATTTATGGATTGCTATTCCTAACTTTTTTTTGTCATTCACTTTGCATAGTAAAAACCAGATTTAAATGTAACTAAAACTGCTTCAAGTTTCGTAACATTTATTCCAGTGCAAGATATTGCATTGAATTAAAAATACTCTGAATATTTAAAACTTTCAGTTATTTCAAATACAAATATTATAACGTTAATGTTTATAACATTAATACAGGACAACAGCAAACACCCACAATGACCGGGAACTACAACCACATGTCACAATTTACAAGCGAACTTCAATTTAAAAAAATGGCAATAAACATTAATACAGATAGGAACTCGGGATACCCGGACTTGGTACCGGCACTAGCAAAAGCCAGTGGTAAAACCGGTTTATGGGTACCCAAACCTTCTTTTTCTCTATCCCGTTACCCAATAGTATAATAAACGTGCCAATAAAACACAATACAGGTAGACTACTTACTCATTGACCATTACCTTGAAAAAAAATGATATGACAAAACGTAATTAAGAAAGGTGGATCAAAGAGTGTTGGTCGCTAAACTGTCAGTTAGCTCAAGGAACCTAGTCTGCTGGAAAACAGTCTCACTACGGAAGAAATATCAAACTCAAAACTCCCCGAAGAGTTTGGTAAAGAGCCGTCATGTATTTCAGTAGACATAGGCCGTATCAGTGAGAGGCCAGTATACATGTAAAGTCTTCAGGTCACTGCATGGAATCCAGAGCCAGTTTAACGGATTTGATCAGAATATGTCGTCGATATCCACTATTACGTAAAGAATGTAAGTTACGCCTCAGTTTTTCTGGATCATTTATCAGTTTCTAACATTTTTAACAGCATTTCCATAATATGGAGGATGAGAGATGCCCTTTGTAACTAGCTGTCACGTCATATCTAGATATCAAATGTTCATATCTTCTGTAAAACTTCTTTAAAGTATTTAATAATTCTTCAAATAAACATTTTGTTTACCAAAATCAAATACGACGTTACGTCAATATTCGAATTTTAACAAAAAGGTTATTTTTAAATTTTTACCTCCAGACAGGTTCACTCGACTCGTTTAAAGGATCATTTGTTGTGTCGTACACAATTGTAAACAAAAGGCCATTTTGAAAATTTGGAAACGTTACACATAAGTCAATGCCCTGCCTACGTCAAAATGGGCGAGAACAAGCCATTGGAATGTTGAATGCAAGAATGACTCCGGTTGAAGTTTTTATGACAATTCATAGAGTTAGGGTTCGTTTGAGGAATCCTAGCTCGAATGGTCGCCCTTGTACTGCTTGGTCACGTAAAACGACGTTACATCAGGAGTACAGACATATCCAGATAATACACCTACATAACCGGTTTGTGAATGCAGTTGTTACATCACACCAAATCTTCGGTCCCATTCGTAACAGAATTTCTTTCAAAACAGTGCGTAACTGCTTACGCAAGGTTGGTCTAAGGGCACGTCGGCTACGACGGGACCGGTCTTGCCACGTGGTCATACGGCTCCACGATAAGAATACCCTCGTGCACGAGTTAGATGTAACAGACAGACGTGGCAGCAAGTGTTATTCAGTGATGAATCAAATTCTTATCTTAAGTTTAGTGACAGTAGGGCCAGGGTGCACCGCAGACGCAGTTGGAGTTATTCTGATGACTATGTACAGGAAACCGAACGTTTTGGTGTTGGTGTAATCATGATATTGGAAGGAATAGCACACACTGACCACACAGAACTCAAAATAATTTATGGTAACGTAAATGCGATACGGAATAGGGACGAAATTTTTCCCCATATGGCGACCCCCTTCCTGAGTAGACATTGTTGTAATCACGTATCCCAGCAGGACAATGCCCGGTGTCACGTGGCACGTCTATCTTTGGACCACTTGAATACTAATCATGTCCGTTTGTTACCCCGATAAGCAATGTCTCCGGATATGTCTCCAATTGAGCTCATGAGGGATGAACTTTGACGTCGTGTCAGGAATGACCGAAATCCACCGGAAACGCTAACTCAACTCCGAGAGACACTGATATGAGAATGGAACAATATCCCACAAGACATCATCAAGACTCTGATCGTTTCTATGCAACGACAGTGCCAGACAATTATGAACGCAAGAGGAGATCATAGGAAATACTAGTGTAAACTTGATTTTTATCACTATCTCTGTAGAGTAAACCGGAAATGTTGAAAACGGCATTAAATGTTGAAAACGGAATGAAATGTTGAAAACTTGCCTTCGTTGGTTTGAGAATGGTGAAAGCTTAACATTTTTGTAAGAAATTGGTATCAATTGCTTGATGTAAAAAAAAGTCTTGAATAAATATTAGTGTAACGTTTCTTTTTTTGCCTAGTATATATCCAATAAAAACACATTTCTTGAAAAAGTGCAATGGAATATACATAAACTTACAATACAACAAAAAACTAATATATTGTCTCACTGCAAAGTTGTTTACAGATCTGAAGTTGTGATAGCCGCTATAGACGGGATTGCTAGTAATAAGTTATGGCTTTGTGTCGGTCTAACGTGATTGTTTGCTGTGTTCTCGTTTTGGCCATCTCATTGTACTTCGATATTTGTAAATACCACCCCTTTTGATGTTTGGCAATGATGCGTCTTTACAGTGAATCAACATGCAAGGTTTATTTCTGTTTTTTAAGATCATTTGGTGCTGCTTTGCCAATAATGTGTGTTCAAATTGTCTCAGAATGCGAGGTTTATTTCTCTTTTTATTTTGTTTTATGATCATATGATGCTGCTTTACCAATAATGCGTCCTTACATTGCGTAAAAATGCGCGATTTATTTTTTACGATCAGTGGATCCTGCTTTGCCAATGATACGACCTTACATTGTCAAAACATCTATCCATTTTTGTATCAAAATTGAAATCTAAATATACCACGATGTATCAAATTCCATTTCATAATTAATTTGAGAAACATATATACAAATTTTTTTTTAGAATTAAGTAGTACATGTTAGTGTTACCTCATGTTTAACGACATGTTATCCTATATTCAAAGTAGTAAAAACTGCAAAAGATTTTTCATTGGTCATTTTTATCAAGAGCTGTTTAAAGGAAATAAAGAAGCCTCCAATATAAAAAGAATGCTTGTTTTAATTAGAATTGGTAGTAAGTGTCTCCTTATTATTTTTTGCAAGTGTTTCCGTATATTTTTGTAAATTTTTCCTTTCATTCGGAGTGTTCGTACCTTTCCAAAAGAACCCCCCCTTTAACCTTGACAGGGTCCTTTCTATTCCTTAGTGTCCCCCGGAGGGTAAATCATGAGCCAGGTGTATCAACTTTTCACGTTGTCCTCGTGGCACGACAACCCTTGTTTGACCCCCCTCGGTTGAGGTACAACACTCCATCCGTGCCTTTCACAAAGGTTTCCCTGTTCACCAAGTAAAATTTGGCAGTTGGGCTACTGGCGAACAGGTCCCCTTCTGAGGGTTCTTACCATCCACCCTCCACTTTACCACCCATCTAAAATCAGGGTCTGTTTTCTGCATCTCAATTAGCTCTGTCAAATCCCCTATCCCCAGAGATATACCCTCATCGGACCCACCACCTGAACCTGTACCTCCTCTGGGTTGCTGAATTCGATGCATAGTTCAGCCCCGCTCTGACCTACAGACATGCCTGAAATCACTACGGGTTCAGCTTGAAGTACCTCACACACTTCCTGGGCCACTGGCCGTCTCTGGGCCAGCGGTACCTCATCGTCTACATCCCGAGAAAACCTGGCCCAGTTGGTCTGGGCCTTGGCACAATATGTACACCCATCGCAAGGTAAACTAGTCAGGGCGGCCTCGGGTTTGAATTCTGGGCATGGACCTTCCTGGGGCATTCTTGAAAGGGCATCGGCGTTGATATGCTTAACCCCGGGTCGGTGCTTAATTTCCATATCATATTGACTCAACTCCTCGAGCCATCTGGCCAACTGCCCCTGGGGTTCTTTAAACTGGGTCAGCCATGTCAGATTGCTGTGGTCTGTCCTGACTGTAAACCTGCGGCTCAACAGGTAATGCCTGAATAAACGGGTGAAACGGATCATAGCCAACAAATCCTTGCGGGTCGTACAATACCTTTGTTGCTCGGGGGTTAGGGTGAAGCTGGCATATGCGATGGCCTTTTCTAGGCCATTCTGCACTTGTATCAGATCCGCCCGAATTGCCTGATCGGAAGCGTCGGTGTCAAGGATAAATGGGTCTTTGGCATAACGTAAGGTCAAGGTAGGTGCAGATGTTAGGGCTTGCTTCAATTTTTCAAATGACTCCTGTTGTTCTGGGCTACAATGGTAGGATCTCTTACCAGTTAGAGCCTGAAGGGGGAGAGCCAACTGGGTGAATTGCTGGATAAATACCCGGTGGTAATTGGAAAACCCTAAAAACCTCTCAACTTCCTTCGATGAAGTGGGTCTTGGCCAGTTTTCAACATCTTTGAGGTACCCAGGGCCAATGGCCATACCATCTGGCCCCACTACCCTTCCCAGGAACTCAACCTGTTTTTGGAACAACTCACATTTTTTGGGTTTGAGCTTCAGCCCATATTGCCTAAATCGGTCGAACACCTCCCTTAGATTGCTCATCTGTGTATCAAAGTCAACCCCTAATACCAGAATGTCATCCAGGAAAGCTAGGATCACTTTCTATGTCAATCCCCGCAAGACCCGATTGATAACCCTGGCATACGTAGCAGGTGAATCCGAAGGCCATCCGGGCAAACTCAAACAGCCTATACTTTGTGATAAAGGCTGTCTTGGGCCTATCAGACTCCCGAATTTTCACCTGCCAGTAGGCTGAATTTGCATCAAGTTTTGAGTACCAATTGTTACCAGCCAGTGTATCTAAGCACTCCTCTACTAATGGGAGTGGGAAGACATATTTTACCTTCCTATAACCCACACACCAGCGGACACTCCCAGGACATTGGGACTACTTCCCCATAGACTGTCAATTTCCCTTCCTTTAAGTCAAGGTTTATTCCCTGTTCTCTCAAAAAATCTAGTCCCAGCAGCATACTGTCTCCAATGGGGGCCACATAGATGTTCATGGTGAAGGACTGTTGGCCTAGCCCCAGTTCAAAGGGCCCGGCCACATATCCATTCATCCTGAGCCCCTTCCCTGCCGTGTTCATGATCACTTCCTTTATAATTGGTGGGGAATATTCTAAAGCCTTGTATACCTCTTCGGATATAAGGGTAACCTGTGCTGCTGTATCTACTACAGAGTGAATGACTTCACCTTGCACCCCTACTGGCACCCTATACACGGTACCCCCTGAAAACCGACTAATAGTTATAGTCTCTTAGTCGGTTTTCAGGGGGTACCGTGTATAGGGTGCCAGTAGGGGTGCAAGGTGAAGTCATTCACTCTGTAGTAGATACAGCAGCACAGGTTACCCTTATATCCGAAGAGGTATACAAGGCTTTAGAATATTCCCCACCAATTATAAAGGAAGTGATCATGAACACGGCAGGGAAGGGGCTCAGGATGAATGGATATGTGGCCGGGCCCTTTGAACTGGGGCTAGACCCTCCTCCTCTTGGCTATCCCCACCCTCATTTGGGTTGTCTAATTGATCCTCAACTAAGGTTGTCTCCCCCTTTTCGTCTGAAAAACCTAACTCCAATCCTATAAAGGGGTCCTCTTCACTCTCCCCAGGATTTTCACTTTGCTCAATGGAATGGGGGTCATCATGTAAATCCTGGGGTTCTTGTTCCTCAACATCTGTACTTGGCCTTTTCACCTTATCAAATGGTCCCCGCCTTAACCAGGCTGGGCTAAATGACCTGGTGCCAGCCTGTTCCCCATAGGTCTGCCCTTGCCCCTCTTTTAGATTAATTTCCCCTTTACTGGGCTCTACCTGACTGAGACCTTTCTCCTTAAGAAGGGTCTGGCTCAGGCCTCTTGAGCTGACCCCTTGGAGTTTAAAGGACTCCTATGCTCTTTAAAGGTCACTCTACGCTTGGGGGACCCGGATTTTTCCAACCTTGGGCATTCCCTCTTGAAATGCCCCATGTCTCCACAGAAAAAACATCCCTTACTTGCAGATGAGGGGCTTCGGGACTGGGCACGATTCATTGTTGGGGTTCCCAGTAGTTTGCGCATTTTTGCTAAAAGGCGCCCTTCTAACTTTGGGATTTTGATTCTGGAGGCTTTTCACCTGCTCGGAAAGTCCCTTCAGCTTGTCCTGACATTTATCCACCTTATTCTCTAACTTTTCAATCCTTCCCCGGTAACTTTCGTCCATCCCACCTTTTTGGGAAATGACTTGGAAGCAGAACAGACGGCGTAGGATTCCTCATGGGAATGCCTGGTGTCTTGGCTGACACATTTCACTTCCCGTCTGCTGCCCCGGCCATATATAGCTTTGTGGTTATGCTGGTGCCACCTTATCTTGTCCATCGCTTCCTCAATATTGGCGGACCTTATATTGGATGCATAGCTGTCCGCCTCTTTATCAGCAGCACCTTGGCACAGACTCATGACTGCCTGCTGATACATATGGTCTTCTGGAAGGTTGCGGAAGGCTTTGGTGGCCAGGGACAGCACACTGTCAGCCCAGTCTTCCAAGGATTCCTCGGGTGTTTGTTTGGCATTCTGGAACTGGACCCGTGCGGTCTCGGGAAGTTCTTTAAACCCGAACCTCTTCTCTAGCTTACGCACGAGCTCCTCATATGCCATGTGTTGGTTTCTCTCCACAAGGAGTGCATAGAATTCACTTGCTTTGCCATCGAGGCACCAGCACAGCTGATCCTTGCACTCCCTAGGGGTCCATTCTAACTTCGGCATACCGGGAAAACTTGGCGTAAAAGGCCTGCCAATTGCTCTTTCCGTCATACTTAAGTGTTTTGGGCAGTGCATAATTCTTCCCGCCCTTATCCCCTCTCTCCCTGTTCGGTGGGCTGCATTCCCGATATGGTGTCCTCTCCAGAAAGTCATAATCAGGGCTATAATTTCTAGTAGGTCCCCTGGGAGGGCGTCGTGCCTCAGCTCTCGGCCTCTCCTCTGGGGTCCTATATCCCCAACCACTATATCGGCCAAAGTCTGTAGCCCTAGCGTGCTGGGGATCCCTATAAGATCTGGATGTGTCAATTTGTAAAGCCCCAATCCTGTCATCTCCCATTGCCCGGGCACCCCTGTCACTCCTATACTCATGTCTACTACTGGGGCCCCTATCCGACCGGGCCTCATAAAGGTCACGACAGGCCCTCACATCACGTG
>MJUU01011815.1:37720-59727 GCA_002080025.1 Modiolus philippinarum | reverse complement strand
ACATCAGATGTATCGGAAGATAAGTATTGTCCTGCTCTGTATCGTGAGTGTAAAACATTACATGACCTCCAACAGACCGAGAATCACATCAGATATATAAGAGATAATTATTGTTCTACTCTGTATCGTGAGTGTAAAACATTACATGACCTCCAACAGACTGAGAATCACATCAGATGTATAGGAAGATAAGTATTGTTCTGCTCTGTATTGTGAGTGTAAAACATTACATGACCTCCCATAGACCGAGAATCACATCAGATATATAGGAAGATAAGTATTGTGCTGCTCTGTATCGTGAGTGTAAAATATTCAAATTTAGCAAAGTCATATCTATTTTTGTTGCACAACTTTGTTGTTTTTGTTTTCAGTTTTTATCTCTGTCACTTTCTTGGATTTTACGTCATTTGATTTCAGTTTATATGATCTATAAGTAATAGTTAAAGTATGTTTCAGAGAAATTAATTGAATTAAAGTTCATCGTAAGAAAAGGGGTCCAGCGCGAATGCATTTTTACCACCCCCTTTTCTTACGAAGCTTTTTAATACAATTAATTACTTTGAAACATACTTTAACTAACTTAAAGACCGTTCAAATACAAAAAATACATAAATGTTTATGTAAAAAAGATAAACACTTACACCCCATTAAAACAATTTTTTCTACTCATGTTTATTTAATTTGTTCTCTATCAGCTTTTACACATATTTCGATTCATGGATTTCCAAGTGTTTTGATTCGATCTGAACTAATTAGACATAAGTTGTCGAAAAGCGCATATGCAGAACCTAAATTTACAGTAACCTCGGTATCTTATTATTTGTTACCACTGGGCCGATGCAACTGCTGGTGGACTGTTAGTCCCCGAGGGTATTCACCAACCCAGTAGCCAGTACTTCGATGCTGATCCGAAAACCGATTGTATTGGAAAATTTGCAATATCTAAATTTAAGAAAATTTGGTTAAAACCTAAGGAGTATCTCCCTCTTGCATAACTCTGTCCTAAGCTGATTTTGGATTACCTATTTAGATCCTATTGGTAATTTGTTCTCTATCAGCTTTTACATATATTTCGATACATGGATTCGATCTGCACTGATGGGACATAAGTTTCGAAATGCGCATATGCAGAACCTAAATTCACTGTAACCTCGGTATCAATTTTGTTGAAAACTAAGGCGTATCTTTCTCATGCAAAGCTCTGTCCATAGCTGATTTTGGCTTTACTTTTAGATCATATTGGTTATTTGTTCTGTATCAGTTTTTAAACACAGGCCCTCGGGCTGACATTGGTAACTCAGGATGATACCGTATGTGATACGGATTTTGCAATGTATTATTCCCTATTTATCATATGTTTAGTAATAAATACAGACGTTTTGACTATGTGATACAGTGCATGACTTTCATTCCGTATTCACACTATGACGTCATACCCTTTATCGCATGGCTTACCCTTTATCGCATACCCTTTATCGCATGGCTTACCCTTTATCGCATGGCTTACCCTTTATCACATACCATTTTTTCGATAATTTTTTGTTTCAATTTTACTTTTTTGATTACAAAAAATTGGGGGTTAATTTTTTTTGGGGGACAATTTTTTGGGGGAGGCAAAAAAATTGGGGGGGGGGGCAAAAAAATTTTTTGGGGGATAACAAAGATTTGTTTGGGGTGAAATTGTTTTGTTAGGATCAGTTAAATAAATCAAGCAAACTTTTTTCCTTTACATGTTAGATTTAGTCCAAAACTTCTAGTCCTTTCCGCCCATTTTGAAATTTTCCTCTTCACAAAATACATGCATTTTCTCTCACCGATTTCAATTTTGACAGTATTTTTCGGATTAGTAGTCCTCTGTTTAAATATATGATAAACTGTATAATACATGGCAAAATCCGTATCACATGCCGTATCATCCCTCGACCAATATCAGCCCTCGGGCCAGAGGCCCTCGTGCTGATATTGGTAACTCGGGATGATATGGCATGTGATACGGATTTTGCCATGTATTATTCCCTATTTATCAGACGATTTTCTATGCTGGTAATAGCGGATACAAATATCCCGTCATAGTTCATTAAAGATTTTACTATATCGAGTTGGACCAAAAGAAAACTGAAACTTAATCTGTTATTCATAGAGGGAGACTCACATACTAAATACAAGATTGATTCCCAGAATTGATTTGTAAAAAAATGCTGACAACTGATATTTTACTTATATTGTCCTATAACTCCTTCATGATTCAGTTGACCGTAATAATACTTGAAGTTGATCTGTTACGCTTGGAGGAAGACCGACATGCTAAATATCTGAATAATACCTGTAAGGATTTATAAAAAATGACGAAAATGTATATTTTACCAATCAATTTCACAAAAAAAGCCCATTACATCGTCAAAAATCAGTAGACCCGAACAAAATTTTAATATATGTGTAAATGGGGGTAATAACATTATTGCCGAACAGAATTGTATCTCAAAGAAGCAGACTCACATAGCAAATATGAGTTCAATATCTGTCATGGTAGAAAAGAAGTAATGAAACTCATACTTTATTAAAATTTTCTAATTCAAAGTCCTATGATTATATTGAAAAATCAGTTCACTTGAACCAAGCTCACACTTAGTCTTTACTGTAACGTATGACGGTAGACTAACATACCAAACATTGCAAAGGTTTGGAAAAAGTGCGGAAAACTAATGCATGATTGACGGAAAGACAGACGAACCATGGGATAACCTAAAGTCCCTTAAGAATCACAGGTAGTTTTTGCATATGTGCATTTCGACAACTTATGTCTCTTCAGTGCAAATAAAATCAAAACATTTGAAAATCCATACACCGAAATATGTGTATAAACTGATAGAAAACAAATTATCAATAGGATCTGAACAGGAAAGCCAAAATCAGCCAAGGACAGAGATATGCATGAGGAAAATGCTGCATAGGTTTTAACAAAATTTCCTTAAATTTAGATATTGCAAGTTTTAAAATTGAATCGGTTTTCGGGCCAGCACCGAAGTACCGGCTACCGGGTTGGTGAAGAACCTCAGGGACTAACAGTCCATCAGTAGAGGCATCGGTCCAGTAGTAATAAATAACATAATAACGAAGTTACTGTGAATTTAGTTTCTGCATATGCGCATTTAGAAACTACTTACACTATACCGTCCCATCTTTTTCCTTTCTTACAAAGATTGACGACCTGAAAATAAAACGTATCAAAACACCTGTTGATTCTTTAATGAGAATAAGGATTTTGAGGGAGTAGCAAGATCCCGTTTGTGCCCGCATATAGATTATATGAATTGTCCCTACACCAGGACAAGAGAAACATGTGTTTATTAATAACCTAAAAATATTTTTTTCTAGAATATGAATAGGCATGCCTCAAAAAATTATAATTAAAATTTTCTGATTCCCATCACACATTGGTTGACCAGTTTTAGGCTAATTCGCAAACTCATTTATCCCCTTCTTTAATTGGTCCCCTTTTTGATTTCAACTTTAGACCGGCGCATGCATTTCCGGAGTTTCAGTTCTGAATAAGAAATATATTTTCAGCAGTGGAAAAGAAAAATACTTTTCTACCTCTGATTGACTTGAAGGGCTTATATCAAGAATACATTGCATGTTCTCGCGCGGGATCTCTTAACCTGCGACTGATATGTTTCCTCAACATGCATCGAGTTGTGGCATCTTTACTACCGATCGGACTTGAGCTTTCACTTCTTACGATTTTTTTCTTGCATGTCATTTTTCAAACGCTAGATGATGAACTAATAACATTAGACGTTTACTGGAGTCATCATTATCGATCGTAATCGATTCAAATTTTGTGTGAACGGGATATTTATTTAGAATCATGGCACAAGATTTAATAGGAAATACTTTTTAATCCCTACCAACAATAGCCAAAGGAAAATAGTCCGACCGTCTGTCCCGCATAAGTTTTCAATACTTTTTCTAAAACATTACAGGTATAACTTATGTTTGGTGTATGGTTTTACTTCTTTGAGTAATAGATCCAGTTCGAGTTCTTAAACGAAGTTATGTGTCTTAAAACTAGAATCAAAGTGCAGTCTGCACTGTAAGATGGTTGGCTATGGAGGCAATGGAAATATTGAACCTGACCTCGATCATTGTGATTTCAAATTCAGGGGAAACTTTTACAGGCAATTGTCTCAGAAAAATATCATACACCATGGAATAGGGTGGATGATACTTTTTTCTGAAATAAATGCATTTGAAAACTCTCTATCAAATTGTTTGAAACAATTACAACTTTTATACTACTTGTGTTATATTTGATATAAAACAATTAGTCGTTATAACATTACAAATTATGGATTTACAGACCAAAGTTTAATGCTGATAAATAGCAATCCAGATCTAACGTGACAAACAAGACTGTGCCTTATCTCCACCTCAGCTCCGTTGATCGGGGAATTGAAAATATTATGCACAATTGCATTTCTTTATTCCCCCGAATCAAGACGCAATAAATTAACCATAATGTGTCTGAGCGGTAGTAGAAAATGCTTTCCAAGATGTACGTGTCATTGCATATAGTCATTGTTGCACCATTTTACGTTCTTGGTTGCGACAACGCAATTTATCGAGCATATGTGTCCTCGAAATATATTCAAAACTCTGCCAAGTATTCTTTCCAAGATATCGTTCTATCAATAAACATAATTCAGCTCATGGGGGCGGAGTTACGATATAGTAAGAATCCCCCTCCTTGAATGATCGAGAAAGTGAAAGCAAACCACCATATCGTGGCTTTGAGTTGTTATTGCTTCTCTTTTGGTGATTGTCTCTTTGACACATTCTCCATTTCCCTTCTCTTTTTCTAATAATGAAAATATCTTAAACCAGGTTTTTGAAGCAAAACAGAAGGGAACTAATTTTATATTTAGAAAAGTAAGCAAATTTAGGTGTTATGTGGTAATTAGTCTGAAAAGGTTTTGATAAGGAAATAAATATTGATTATTCCCTAGTAGCTTATAATGTTGAAACAATGTCTCCTTCTCACCAATATTTTCTCTTTTTTACAGCAGGACTTCCTGTACCGAATGATGAAGGAAGTACATTAGCCAGGAATATGGATGCTGGCTTGATCAGACAAGGTATATCCATTCAGTGGCATTTTGCAGTCATTTACCATTTATGTCTAAATAAATTAAGAAAAAAGAAAAAGAAACAGCTACAATATCTAACATTTTCGACAACAAGCCATAATTTATCAGACAAATCTTATAAGAAAAACAAATAAAAACGTAACGAAGGTAGTGATACTGAACATCTATGCAACGTGATAAACTATCCTATCAAATATAACAGTCTGGCAAGTGGATTCAGAAGAGTGGTAACAAGAAAGAAATATTTTAATATATCAAGTGGATTCAGAAGAGGGGTAACAAGAAAGTAATACTTTTATATATCAGCTGAAAATTCGTCAAAGTTCGATCACTGCTAAAAATTGTTAAATCAGTACGCCGGTAAAGTATTACCAAATAATGAAGCACTTTGTGAGCAGTTTTAGAGCAGTACCCTTACAAGAACATGAATATCAGATGAACGGCATTTTTAGAAGATATCAATTGACGTGGATTATTATTACTTTACTCGTTTCTATATACTTTTTCTTACTAAAAAAATCATTTGTCCTTTACTTCAACCGTTTACGTTTTCATCTTTACATGTTAAATATTCTATGTATTACTTTCTTTTACAGATGATTTCTACAAGATTATATATTACTAGTATAACATATTTTTCAGGTGATTTTGGGAGTTCAAGACGTTCTTTTGAAATTGATACTGAGTGTGCTTACAGTTGTCATCATGCCTGTCCAAATAGTGGACCTAACACATTTAGTTGCATTGATGACTGTTTGCTATTGAGATGTGGCATGTACATATGAAACAATATTTGACAACAGTAATACATCATGCAGCTAATTTGAAGAAATAAAGACAACATCTAAATAAAGTTCTTATGTAATGTTTTGCTTTTATTGCATTGATATTGTCGTTTTCTGCACTTTATTTTCGAAATCCAGTGAAATTCAGTTTAACTGTACCCCGTACGACAAAACATTTTTACCTTGACTAGTTTAATCGGTGTGCTAATTTCATTTATTACAAAGTCAAGTTAACTTTAAACACCGACACTGGCAAAAAATCACAATGAACTGCACTAGAAAAAAATCACGAGACTAGAGACAAACATAAATAACGATAGGAACTAGAGACAAACAGAAGTAACGATAGAAACTAGAGACAAACATGAATAACGATAGGAAATAGAGACAAACTTAAGGAAGTCGGGACAGCCAGACTTAGTAGCGGCACTAGCAGAAGCCAGTGGTGGGGTTAAAACGGTTTTTTGGTACCCAAACCTCCCCTTTGTCTATCCCCTTTCCCTTTAGTAGAATAAACATTCGAATAAAGCCAATACAAGCAAATCTTATGGCGGCTTTGAAAATCTTGTGGTGCTTTTAGTTGTTATTACTCCCCTTTGGGTCGTTGTTTCTTTGACACATTCCCCGTTTCCCTTCTTTTTTCTAATAACTCTATGATCACTATCTTGAAAACGAAAAGAATATGACAAGTTTAATGTAGAGAGATTGGCCAAAATATGCTCTTCGCTTAACTGCCGGCTAGCTCAATAAATTAAGTCTGCTAATAAAACACTGTCGCAGTACGGAAGAAAAATCAAACTCAAACCTTCCAGACGGGTTTGGTAAAGATTCGTTATGTACATGTATTTCAGTAGACATTGGCAGTTTTAACATATCATTCATAACATTTGAATTTATATAATTTATATAATATCTTGTAGAAAATGCCTTCTTTTATTACTATCTAAACAAGGAAACTTTTGAATTAATGGATATATTTGTCTTCAATTCATATGATTTTATATCCAGAGTACCAATTTCGATGTGACAAAATTTTGCCTAATAGCTTTTTGATTTTATTTATCTCCGTTACTGTCCAATATATCAATCATTAAGACAATTCCATCTTTAAACCCTTGTCTATATAACAGACATTTTCTGCCGAATTTTATGTGTGTATTACCGCAAATCAATTGTTGTCTAATTTCTTAAATCACACGAGTGTATATTGTTTTATTTGTCTCGCATTCATCCAAGTTCCCACCATGTAGAGCTTTTTTTTAGGTTTTCTACATATAAAAAGTCATCAATAAAGGTTTCCTCCAAACATTTGCAGAAGAATCAGATGGAACATAGGCAACATTTGGCAAAATCAAAGATAGTACCACAAATATTCAGGTAATAAATAACACAATACCAAAGTTACAGTAAGTTTAGTGTCTACATATGGCCATTTCGACAATTCATGTCTCTTTAGTGCAAATCAAATCAAATTTTAAACATGTTTGAGTTTATGGACTTCCAAACGTTTAGATTTTATCTGCACTGAAGAAACATAAGTTGTCGAAACGCGCATATGCAGAATTTAAATTTACAGTAACTTCGGTATTTAGTCATCACAACATTTGAAGAAAATCTTCTATATGAAATTTGAATTTATAAAAGTTGTCGTTTGAATTCTTTCACTTTTCCATAATTGTTTTCTAGTTTTTTTTTAAATATGTGCAAAGTAGTTGCCTTACCTTTGTTCAATTGTTTTATCACATGTATCTTTTCAATGTTTAAATATTATAATCCAGTGACACTTCGTTTTGTTTATGTTCAGTTCATCTACTTTATTGTGGTTAGTTTAGACTCTGATTGTACCGTCTTATTTACTTGGACAAAATTGCAAAAGCAATAACAAAACAGCACGACACTGACAAGACATGTTTGTATTTTTCCACGAGGAATGTTAAGAGATACGACCATTATTACCACCGATGCATTAATGTTGATGAATAGAGTCTAAATCAGCTTGATAATAGAATTATGGAAGGAAATACATAAAGTCACATTGAATCAAACTTTTTTGAGAAGTATATTTAACCATATTGAATCGTGTGTCAAAAACTAAGGATAACCGTATACACCTGCAATGACCAAAAACGACAGTCACAGTCAACAATCCCGAAGGTATCTAAACCAGAAAACACAAATGAAACACATAAGACAAACGTAAATAACGACTGGAACACGGAATAGCCCGACTTTGTACAGGCAATAGCAAAAGCTAGTGGTGGAGTTAATTCGATTTATGGGTACTCAAACCTTTCCATTCCCCTTCCTTTAAGTATTATAAGCATACGAGTAAAACAAAATACGATTATACTACTAAATCTATAAGACCACTATCTTGAAAAAAAAGTCAACGCTCTATTAAAAAAAAAAAAAAAAATAATAATAATAATAATTGGAGTACTTGCCTAGTCCAGACATTGAATTTTCTGAGACCAGAATATAAGAGATAAATTTCATATTCGATGTAAATTTTATAATAACAGAATATTACTATGTTTCAAATTATAATGTGAATTTCGCATCGTTTTAAAAGATAGAACATTATTTATGTCTTATGTAATACACAGCTATTGATAAGAAAAAATTACAACTGTTTTAATGTTATTTTTGTTGTAATATATTGTTAATCAATATCATGAAAATGTGACGTAATTTGAAATTTTTAAATATGAATGGTGCGGTTCCTGTTCATTTCATTTAAATCGTGTACCTCATGTAACATAATAATAAAAGTCCGAACATTGTAAAAAAAAAAAAAAAAAGTCTTCTGGTAAAACACTGTCGCGATAAGACGACAAATCAAACTAAAAACTTTCCGAAGGATTTAGTAAAAAGTCATTACGTATTTCGGTAGACATCGGTAGTATCAGTGATAGGGTATTAGACGGGTAAATCGTAAGGTGATTTGATCCAGATGTAATGTATTCTTTTAGGTTATCCTGTCGAGTAACAGAATGTAACTTAACTGTATTTTTTTAATAAGTTTAAGGCATTTTTCGTTATGACCACAATAAAAAATGCCCTTGGAAGCAAACTGTTTACGAGTCACGCCATACTTAGATATCAAAATGTTCATATCTTCTATCAAACCCCCAAAAATTATAAATTTTTAACCTGGTTGTAAATAACAAAATACCGAAGTTACAGTTGGTTTATTTTCTGCATATGCGCATTTCGATAAGTTATGTCTCTTCAGTGCAGATAAAACCAAAACATTTGGAAGTCAGCTGACCAAAAACATGTTAAAGCTGATAGAGAACAAATAACTAAAAGGGTCTAAATAGGAAAGCCAAAATTCAGCTAAGGACAGAGCTATGCATGAGGGAGTTACTTGTCAATATAAAGGTAAAAGGCAAAAAGGTAAAAGATGTTGATGTATCAGTGGTCACTTTAATGTCCTGTTTATTTGATTAGATGAGACGAAGATAATCCTTAAATCGAGGATTATTTACGGATAAATCATCAGATATGTAACGGAATCTGAAAGATTTGCCAAGTGTAATGGCTTTCTTGTTAATTCTTGAAGCTGGTTTCGTGCAAATAAAAAATATCTGCCAGGGAGTGGAACACAATTAGGTTCCATTGGTATCCCGATTGTCTGTTAGAAAACGTGAAATCCGAATACGACAAACATATTGTTACAAAATTCCAGCATGCAATCACATCCTGCTAAGTGTAATTTTTGGGAATCAGTATCATGAATGACAAAACATATGTTTTCTTTACCAAATACCTAACACCAAATATGTTATATTGGAAGCATCATGAGGGCTTCGACAATAGGCTTTACCCATACCTCATAGTAAGTTCAGACGCCTGTTAGCACTGACATTAACCGAATATATTACTTATAAATAAATAAATACCAAACTTGTCATACATTTCTGCATATATATATGGACAACTTATATCTCTTCAGTACAGATAAAATCTAAACATCTGTAAGACCATTAAATCACAGATGATAGAGAAGAAAATAACAAGATTGAACTACATAGAAATCCAAAATTGTCAAAGTCGTCAACAAACATAAAATCAAATGAGACCGAATTCTTCAATGACTGGTTAAGGCTAATAAAATTAAAGATGGTAGATCTTTCAATTTCACTGATCTGATGTTCACTCCACCAGGAACGCTTGTGTCTGTTCGGCTAATGGATGCCATCAATATCCTCCAGAATTAGAGATAAAGGAAAAAAAAAACTACCACATCTACACCTTTCTTAACTTAAATCTCGAATTTACTACAAAGGGGAGTCCCGACAATACTGTCTGATGATTTTATTATGCCGAGTTTATGGCATTTGACTTGGTGAGTATCATATGTTTGTTGATATGTTTTGATTTTCTACTAGTTGCTTCTCAGTCAACGGATGCCAGCGATTGTAGGAACTCTTTCCCAGTTGATATACTGTTTTTGACCACCCACATCCCAAAGTAAACAGAAAGATGAATGTAACGTTCGACATTGAGTAATTTACTTCGTTTCAACTGGTGCTAAGACCGATTTGAGGTATTGGAAAGCTAATTGAATGTCTTATGGTAAGTTAAGTTCAAGATGAAGAACAACAATAAATCGTTGTTCTTTAACTAACTTTTTGTATGTTCATTGGTTAAATGATTTAGAGAATGTCTAATAAGAATTTATTCCATATCATTGTTTCTTTATTTGAAAGAGAATGCATTTCTTTGAATTATGATTAAAATATGTGAGGTAATATGCATAAAACAGCTGGTCACAATATATGAAAAGCTTTGCTGGAACAAATGGACAAGGAAAATCATTCGCCGCTTGCGACATTTCATCTAGAATAGATTATTTGTTGTTTTCTACATATATATCGAAAAAAATAGCAACAAATGGTGAAAAAAGTGTCTATTATTCAGGTTACCAAATTTCTATTCATAGATTTAATTTTGTATTTCGGAGCTGTATTTGAAATCGGCTAATCATTGACTTAACGTTTGTCCATAAATTCTGAATATTGCGTTAATTTTATGCAAACGCGACCCAAACAGAAAAACATTGAAAAAGATGATATGCAAAAAATGGCAGATTTTCACTTTTAGGCAACGGAAGAGAACAAAAGGTTTTTGATTCCGAAAATGGTTATATAACGGTGATCATAAAGTGGTTCTTGCACCGTTTTGCAAAAAATAAAAATCACTTCCGGGAGAAATCACCATGTTAATTTTTGGCCATAATTTAAATTGTATATCTTGTACACCCTACCTGACAAAATGAAGAAGTTTTTAGGATTGAACTAAAGCAAATATTGGAAAATTTTAACTGAGATCAAAATTTATCAGTATTTAAGCATTTTTGTTAAAATTTGAATGTTTTGAAATGTGTTGCTTAATTTAATTTTGTTTAGTATATATCAATCCGTTTGATTGTATCGGAATAGAGAAGGTCGTGATGGCAGATATGACATTATTATAATTCAGATTTGAAAAAGTTTCATTTAGTTTGATAAACTTACATGCAGTTACATTATATTTTTCTGTTTTGTCCAGGTAAAACATATAGGCAATGGGCTGAAATCACTTTCCGTGCACCCCCACCCACTTCCCATCATATATCCCTCTTCAAAATAAAACATGTTAACACGAACATAACCTGCACGCATAGACAGTATAGGGCCACTTTTATAGTACACCGCGAAAAATTCTTGTATTTTCGTTTTAACCTAAGTTTCATCTTTTAATATCCATAATAATTTAATGATAAGTAATATGTAGTGAAATTTGGTACCAAATTAAAGCTTATTTTATATCCTTTATAATGAAATCAAATTTGGGCACTTTACGCCATTTTTATGATCTGGTGATGCAAAAAATGTACCCCTCCCCCTGCAAAAAATAGCGAAAATGACAATTTTAGGCTGTCAATTCCTTTAAGATAAATAGCCCTCGTCATTTGATCTAGTTTTTATGCCTAACTTATCTGTTGTGATACAATGTTGGAAAATAAAACAATTAATGTCCATAAAATTTTGATTTTCTGTAAAAAATTTTTGAAAAATAGGAATTTTCGATTTTTCACAATTTCGACTTTCTGACTTTATGGTCGTAAAAATCTGAATATATATTTAATAATTGCCGATGTAATAATGATTTACAATATGTTAGCAACAAATCGTTTTCAAACATTTTAGTTTCAGACGTATTGTAGGTTCAGAAATGTGAAAATTAGCACCCCCCCCAAAAATTAAGGGAAAATATGAAGTATTCAGGCTCTAAATGATTAAAGAATAATGTTTTATTGGAATTCTAGTGTGCATTTCACTAAACATGCAGAAGATCATTTAAGTAGATTTAAACTTTTTAAAAGGTCTTCTTTTTTATTCTTCTGCTCAAAATTGTATTCAAAATGGGAATTTTCCGTTTTTCAGAATTTCTGCTGTTTTGACTTTGAGATGCAATTACTTCATGAAATTGATATATAACTTAAAAATGTTGCTTAGATATCCTTTCATTATATCTAAGCCATAAGAAAATATGTTTTTAAACATTTTTTGAATATCTACAGTCTCATAAATTACAAACATATAACCCCTTACCGCAAATATTCAACACAATTTATTTCATTTTATTCAGCTTGAAAAGCTGAAACATTGTATAAAGGTCCAATAACATATCATTTCAATACCAAAATACACAAAGACTCCCATATATCACAAATAAGATCATGTGTGTGGTTGATGGGCAGTTATACAACAATTAAACTATGAATCTTGTAAAATTCCGAATAACTAAATACCGAAGCTACTGTGAATTCTGATTCTGCAAATGAGCATTTCGACAACTTATGTCTCTTCAGTGCAGATAAAATCTAAACATGTGGAAGACCATAATGTCAAAGATATTTAAAAACTGATAGAGAACAAATTACCAAATATAATCTAAATAGGAAACCAAAATCAGCTAAGGACAGAGCTTTGCATGAGGGAGATACTCCTTAGTTTCAACGAAATTTACAAAAATTAGCTATTGTAAGGTTGTAAATAAAATCGGCTTTCGGGTCAGCACCGAAGTACTGACTACTGGGCTGGTGAATACCCTCGGGGAATGTTGAAAAAATCCAATTTTTCACGAAAATCGCCCAAAATATACAATTTTACCCATATTTTGGCGTTAAAATTGCATATTGCGATATATAGAATGCATTTTTTAAAAGAAAGTAAAGCATTAGTATGTTTTGTTCATATAAATGTACAGAAATACATATTCTGGGGATTTTTAAACATCATTTTCCTAGGGTAGGGGTAAAATTTATTTTCGGAATTTAGAGTCACACTGAACACTCGTTGTTCTTTTAAACATTGTTTTTATAGAACTTATATATCGGTTAGAACAATGAATTGGAATATCTGCATATAGATCCTCCAGATTTGCCACATATAACTATTTAAAATGGAATTTTGGACAAATCTGAAATGCTGAAAATCCCCATTTTTCATCAATTCTGTACAAAATATTAAGTTTAAGCTGACAAATAACTGAATACCGAAGTTTCTGTGAATTTAAATTCTGCGCATTTCGACAACTTATGTCTCTTCAGTGCAGATAAAATCTAAACGTTTGGAAGACCATTAAGTCAAATATGTGTAAAAACTGATAGAGAACAAATAACCAATATGATCTAAATGTAAAGCCAAATTCAGCTAAGGACAGAGCTTTGCATGAGGGAGATACTCCTTAGTTTTCAACAAAATTTAACAACTGGGACATAAAATGACAAATCTTGATAGAAATTATGCAACATTGTTATATTCAATGCAGATTTTGTTTGTTTTGGTTCTTTTTGTGCGAATATAGTAAAAAATGACTATCATAAGAAAAATTAGTTGGGGAAGGGGTAGGTTTTTCGGTATTTAGAGTCACATTAAACACTCCTTGTTTTTCAAAACAGTGTTTTAAGACATCTAATGTATCGTTTAGAACAATTAAATGGCATTGTTGCAGATGAATGCTCCAGATTTGACATATATTACGATTTAACAATGAACTTCGGAGAAATCTGAAATGTTTGAAAATCCCATTTGTCATCAGTTTGGGCCAAATATTGAGTTTTAATCAACAAATGGCTGTTAAAATACCAAATCATGATGTAATTCATGCAACATTGTCATGTCTAACACACATTTTGCATGTTCTAGTTATTTTTATGCGAACTTAGACAAAAAAATAACAATTTTCGGGAAAATTTGTTGGGGTAGGGGTAAGATTCTCTGTATTTAGAGTCACATTAAACATCCCTTGATATTCTAAACACTGTTTTAAGACAACTCATGTATTGCTAAGATCAATTAATTGGCATATCTGCAGATATATCTTCCAGATTTGCTATATATAACGGGTTAATAGTGAACTTTGGCCAAATCTGAAATGTTGAAAAATCCCTTTTTTCATCAATTTCGGGCACAATGTTAAGTTTAATGGTGAATAAAAGGATATGGAGTAAATGCACATGAGACAAAGTCTCTACAAATGCATGGTAAAAAACAAGCAAAGGAACAACGCCTTTATTGTTGTTCTTCATCTTGAAGTCACCATGAGGCCTTCAACAATGAGATTTGCTCATACCTCATAGTAAGTCCAAGACTGCCCCTAGCACCGGTTTAAGCGGAATTCTTTGCTAATTGTCGAGCAACGCTACATCCATGTCTTTCTTGGTCATGGGTGCGGGATTGTCAACAAACATCAATTAAACTGGCAAAGTCAACAAATGGCTGTTAAATTACCAAATCGTGATGTAATTCATGCAACATTGTCATATTCAACACACATTTTGCGTGTTTGAGTTAATTTGTTGCGAACATAGACAAAAAATTGACAATTTTAAGGAAAATTTGTTGGGGTAGGGGTAAGATTTTTGCTATTTTGAGTCACATCAAACACTTGTTTTTCTTAACAATGTTTTTAGACATCTAATGTGTCGCTTAGAACAATAAATTGGCATATCTGCAGATATATCCACCAGATTTGGCATATATAACGATTTAACAGTGACATTTGGGCAAACCTGAAATGTTGAAAATTCCCATTTTTCATCAATTTCAGGCAAAATATAGAGTTCAAGTCAACAAATGGCTGTTAGAATACGAAATTCATTGTATAATTTATGAGACATTGTCATATACAACACACATTTTGCGTGTTCGAGTTAATTTGTGGCGAACATAGACAATAAATTGGCAATTTTAGGGAAAATCTGTTAGGATAGGGGTAAGATTTTCGGTATTTTGAGTCACATCAAACATTGTTGTTTTGCTTAACAATGTTTTCAGACAACTTATTTATCGCTTAGTAAATTCAAGTAACTTCGAATTTACTTGCAGAAAGTAAATTCACAGTAACTTCGGTATTTAGTTATTTGTTACCACTGGGTCGATGCCACTGCTGGTGGACTGTTAGTCCCCGAGGGTATTCACCAGCCCAGTAGTCAGTACTTCGGTGCTGACCCGAAAGCCGATTATTTTTGGAACCTTACAATATCTAATTATTTGTAAATTTTATCGAAAACTAAGGAGTATCTCCCTCACCCAAAGCTCTGTCCTTGGCTGATTTTGGCTTTACATTTAGATCATATTGGTTATTTGTTCTCTATCAGTTTTTAAACTTCTTTGAGTTTATGGTCTTCCAAACGTTTAGATTTTATCTGCACTGATGAGACATAAGTTGTCGAAATGCGCATATGCAGAAAGTAAATTCACAGTAACTTCGGTATTTAGTTATTTATTAGATCAATAAATTGCCATATCTGCAGATAAATCCTCCATATTTGGGATATATAACGATTTAACAGTGAAATTTGGGCAAATCTGAAATGTTGAAAATTCTCATTTTTCATCAATTTCAGGCAAAATATAGAGTTTAAATCAACAAATGGCTGTTAAAATACGAAATCATGGTATAATTGATGAAACATTGTCATATACATCACACATTTTGCGTGCTATGGTTATTTTTATGAGAAGATAGACAAAAAATTGACAATTTTACAGTAAATTTGTTGGGGTAGGGGTACGTTTTACTGATGTATGATGTTTATATTACATAAGAATGGCCATTATTTGTAATAGTTGTAAAGCAAATATAATAAGCTTTCATTTGATACCTACTTTAAATGATATTTGTTTACTGAAAAGTAATATTGGGCAAAAGAAAATAGATTGAAAAACTAAAAACAATTTTCAGAATTGTGAATCGAGATGCGCTTCGGGTTCTTTAGACCATCAAACTTACGCAATTTCAATGAAAATATTTAAATTTTCCTCAATATTTCTTAGGGGTAGGGGTACGTTTAATGGCGCTATGGAACGTATTGGGCATATAAATTGTAAAAATCTGGGTTCTTTGTAAAGCTCATACAATAAGCAATCATTTGATACATCGTTTTTATATCTGGTAAGCATTTGGTCAACATATTGAAGCAACTGAAAGAAAAACTTGAACGAAAAACAAAATTTTCCAAAATTTCGGTAGGTGGGTCTAAAAATGGGCCCTGTTCCACCAGTGCGTGCAGGTTATGCTCGTGTTAACATGTTTTATTTTGAAGAGGGGATGTATGCAGACTTAAAAAAATGGGTGGGGTTGGGAAGTGATTCATCATATCTTTTAAGCCTTCTAAGAGATTCCCGGTGTGTCGGGGAAAGCCACCTATAAATACGTACCACGACGTCGCAATATTGCGCAAAAATAGTCATTGGGAATTTCCCTCCTTCAAGTGATCTAAAATTACACCTGGTCAATTGACCTTGGTCTTGGAATAAACCTATTACAGTCGAACTTCGATGGGTCGAACACCCAAGGGACTGACTGAAATAGTTCGAGGCAAAGGGGTGTTCGAGATATCGAGGTCGAACTGTGTTAAAACTTCAACAAAGAGACCACAAAAAGGGTTCGAGGGATCCATGGTGTTCGAGTTATTGCAGTTCGAGCCATTATTCAACACGGCGGGTATCTTATAAGAAGCAGGAGATGCTAACTCTACCGGTGCACCTGATCTCACCCATGGTTTTTTATTGGGTCCGTGTTGTTCATCTTTGTGTGTGTGTGTGTGTCTTCATTTTTCTTTTCTGTGCCGTACCCATGTTGTGTCTCTGTTTTTTCTTTTGTTTCTGATGTTGCCATTGTCCTTGGATTGTTCGTTTTGGATTGACGGTTTGGTTCTCTCTCACTAATATATCAATGTTTAAATTAGTGTGTCATTCATCAAATTCCCTCGAATAGTACAGGTGCAAGAATACAAAGTCTATCTTTAGATTCAAAAGGTCTATTTCTCATACTTTTCAATTCTGATTTACTTTTACTCAGTACTGGGATAAACTTTACTTTTCATCGTCAAAGACCTTTCAATAGCAGTTGATGTTGAGTTGTTACCGGACATACCCTCGATGGAAAGGGAGGTTTTGCGTGCCTGAAACTATATTTACCCAACAATTCATTGTACTTCGTGTGACAAGTGGGCCATTTTCAGGTAGTTTTGTGCCAAGTTTCTGGTGTTGCCCCTTGGATTCCGGCTCTCGAAATTCTGTTCGGTAATTTCGTTATTACCCCAAGTAAAGCAACATAAACTATGTAAAACCTAATAAAGCGATCAGATAAACTCGGATGTAATTCTCCGTGTAAAAGTGATCCTATTGTTAGGCAATACACAATGATCAGAATGACGTGGATAAGTATACTGAACAGCAAGAATGAAATGTTTCTTTCACTGTTTATGATGTATGAAAGGATATGAAGTAAATGCACATGACACAAAGTCTCTACAAATATATGGTAAAAACAACCAAAGGAACAATGCTTTTATTGTTGTTCTTCAGCTTGAAGTCACCATGAGGCTTTCAACAAATGAGCTTTGCTAATAGCTCATAGTAAGTCCAAGACGTGCCCTAGCAACGGTTTGAGCGGAATTCTTTGCTAATTGTCGAGCAACGCTACATTCAAGTTTTCCCACGTCATGGATGGGGTATTTTCAAGAAACATTAATTAAACTTGCAAAGCGCTCTAACAATCACTGTCATCCGTTGTCCAACAAAATCATCAGTATCTTAAGTCAGTGGACGATTTCAAAACAAGAAAAATGAATAAATTGCATAAAAACGGTAAATTTCGTTAAGCTGTACACGAGTTTCAAAGAGCAACCTTTCATCAGCAACATTAGAATCAAATAATATGGAAAGCCATAATCCAAAAATAGTAAAAAAAAGAAGTACTTATTACCAAGCATATCGAAATAGGGGGCCAAAAACAATAACTAGGACATCTACCGAGTGCCATACACGGAATGAAGCCTTAGTATTTTACAAGTGGTTAGAATTTTGATAAAAAACAACACATTTCTATAACAAGCAAGGTTAAATTTTCATGTCAGGCAAGTCTGACTATCGGGCTAGTGAATATCCTCAGGGACCTCTGGTCCACCAGCAGTGGCATCGGCCCAATGGTTCAAAATACAAAAAAAAATACCTAAATTGCATATAAAACAGTAAATTTTTAGAAAGCCATAATCAAAAATTAGTCAAAAAGAAGTACTCTTATGCATTTTTATGCATTTTAAACATTTTTTAAAATTATGGATTTCCTTTGTTTGGGTTCTAGTGCTGCTGATGAGGAATTAATTTCCGAAATGGCCATACAGCTCATTAAAATTATTGCAGTTCGAGTTAACATTTGTGTTATGGTCTCATGTTCATTTACTCCATATCCTTTCGTGAGATACTCTTTACCAAACATATCGAAAAAGGAGACCAAAACCAGTAGCAAGGACATCTACCGAGTGCCATACACTGAATGAAGCCTAAGTATTTTTCAAGTGGTTAGAATTTTGATGAAAACAGCAAGTTTCTATAAAACGCAAGGTTAAATTTTCATGTCAGACAAGTCTGACTATCGGGCTGGTGAATACCCTCGGGGACCTATGGTCCACAAGCAGTGACATCGGCCCAATGATTCAAAATAAAAAAAATGCCTAAATTGCATAAAAAACAGAAAATTTCGTTATGCTGTACACGTGTTTCAAGGAGTAACCTCTCATCAGCACCATTAGAATCAAATAATATGGAAAGCCATAATTCAAAAACAGTCAAAAAAGAAGTACTCGTTACAAAACATATCGAGATAGGAGGCCAAACCACTAGCAAGGACATCTACCGAGTGCCATGCAAGGAGTTAAGCCTAAGTATTTTACAAGTGGTTAGAATTTTGATAAAATCAGCACATTTCTATAAAACGCAACGTTAAATATTCATGTCCGACAAGTCTGACTATCGGGCTAGTGAATACCCTCGGGGACCTCTGGTCCACCAGTAGTGGCATCGTCCCAATTGTTCAAAATACATAAAATACCTAAATTGCATAGAAAACATTTAATTTCTTTATGTTATACACGTGTTTCAAGAAGTAACCTCTCATCAGCAGTACTTGAATCAAATAATATGGAAAACCATTATCCAAAACTAGTAATCATTACCAAACATATAGAAATAGGAGGCCAAAACCTGTATCGAGGACATCTACCGAGTGCCATGCACGGAATGAAGCCCGAGACAACACACAGCGCACCCATCAAGTATATTGTAGGAAAATTTGGCATTATAGAATATAGAGATGTGGGCACTTTTAAACAGGTGGTCAGAATAACATTTCGAAATTACAAAAAAATAAATGCCAATGTGAAAGTACATGTAAAATAGTATATCGATATGGGAATCTCTCTCAAGAACAAGAACGCCATAACTGAAATAAATAGAAAAATGGAATAAAAAAGATAACAGGAAACACCTACAATGTTTATATATCTCTCGCACTGGAAATCTTTTCCACACTGCAGGAGAGACAAACTCAAGTCGTAAATGGCGAAAGAAAAAATATGGAGTAAATGCTAAGAAATAGCGATCAGCTAAACTCGGATGTAATTCTCCATGTAAAACTGATCCTATTATTAGGCAACACACCATGATCTGAATGACGCAGATAAGTATACTGAATAGCAAGAATGATATATTTCTTTTACTGTTTATGGTGAATGAAAGGTATGGAGTAAATGCACATGAGACACAGTCTCTACAAATATATGATAAAACCAAGCAAAGGTACAACGCCTTTATTGTTGTTCTTCATCTTGAAGTCACCATGAGGCTTCCAACAATGACTTTTGCTAATACTTAATAGTAAGTTCAAGATGGCCTCTAGCATCGGCTGAGTATATTTATCCGCGTCTGTTACGGCACATATTGTCGCCCCTGCACATTTTGTCGCCGCCGACAATATGTGCAGACCTTATCGGCACATATTGTCGCCGGCGACAATATGTGCCGGTACTGTAAATGCCATAAGAACGTCACTGAAGGCGACAATATGTGCCGAATATACCGGCACATATTGTCGACACTTGAAACTATACATAATGAAATATGTAAGTATTTGTACCTTTTGAATTTGAAATTGTTCAGCTCACGTCCATACGTTTTTTAACACTTGATATAATGCTTTTGTCTCTCGAAAGCATACATTCCTTCTGCAATGCACTGACTGGAATGTTTTTAGAGGGAATTATTAAGTCCTCAAACGAAGTTTGTGTTAATTTACATTGTATTGTTATGTTATTTAGACGTAGTCGTGGTGACATGTTGTTATTCTACGTATCTTCTGATGATTATTCTTCTTTTTTTTTCTTCCAATAGATTTTGTCCGAGCGATTATTTTTAAATGGCTGGATGGAATCATTTGAAACTTTGCAAATAGTTGAACTACCATCTGAAGTTATTTGCTGTGAGTTTAAAATTTTCAAAATGACCGCCATTTCCAAGATTGCCGCCAATTTACGTTGAAAAATTTGGGATTCTATATTTCAGGAGCTACAGAGAACTAGTTCATATTTTGTATGATGAAAGGAAGGAATATATGCGACAAAAAGATTCAAAATGGCCGCCCTTTCCAAGATCGCTGCAGAAATACGTAGAAAGTCCGACTTTGTCGATTTCAACAAAAATTGAGTTTTACGTAGATTTTGAGGCTCCAAATCAGATGTAATCATCGAATTTGTGGTCTGGGGTGACATCGGCTATTGCTCGCAATTGCAAATCTAGTTTTTATTCCATTTCTTATTATTAAGCCTCCCAAACGAAGTTTGGAGACTTGCTATTTTTGTTGCATTTTAATTTATTTTTCATCCATCTTTCCTTCTCAGTCTCGTTCAGATAGACTTGTCCGAAGCAGATCTCAGAGACCATTGAACCTAGAGTATTCAGACTTGCTGGTACATGTACATTAGCCCTATATATCTAGATGTGAAATCATCTAAAATATTCAAAGGGTGCTTTTGAGGTTATCAAAAGGGGTGGGGTTGTCCTACAGTAACTTTATGGGAAATGACATTTTGGATCCTTCACTATATCTTAAAACTATTATCACTAGCCCAGTCAATTTTCATAGGAAGGCTGTTTGTGATGTAAGATCAAGTTCTACAGCATTGGAAATTTCAGAATAGATACCGTTGCCATGGAAACAATGCCAAAAAATTATAGTTTTGAGAAAAACATATTACTGTTGATCATTGTATTTTCATTATAGAGATAAGCATTACCTAGGTAATAAGGAGAAACCCCTGCCCATTCTGTTTCCTGAAACGGGGCATAAAATTGATTGTTATGGATAATGGAGCACTTAACTGCCATAGAAAACAAGCTAAAAACCTATAATTTTGAGAAAATCGAGTTTTCTGCTGTATGTTATGTTTTGATGTCCACTTTATGTATAAAATATAAAAAGAACCACTGCTCATTTTTTTGAAAGGGGGTGGGATATTCCTCAGAAATCTTAAATGGGAGCTCGTTTAGGAGACTTTGTGTTTCGCTCTACAAACACAGTTATAGCTTGTTAAGTCTCCCAAACGAAGTTGGGAGACTTATTGTTTTGTTGCGTTTCCTCTTTTTAAGTCTCCCAAACGAAGTTTGGGGAGACTTATTGTTTTTACTCAATTCTTATTAAGTCTCCCAAACGAAGTTTGGGGAGACTTATTGTTTTT